>VZRW01010272.1:318-18376 GCA_013398125.1 Aegotheles bennettii
TGAGGAACCCTGCTGTCCTGCTTTCAAGTTCTTGTCTTTCAGTGTAGATCCCGCTCGTTTCTCAGAATTTGTATGTGCATAACCTGCAGTTTACTTCAGATTTCTGCCTTGAGTTTATTCATCCATTCACCTGCTCAGAATTGAAGAGAAGACTGTGTCTCGCAAGTAGCACTTTTAAAAATAATTTTCCTTATTTGAACTAGATACTTCCACCAATGCATGGATTCTTGCATTTAATCCGCGAGTATGAGGTGGGGTGTTAGCATTAGTGACTTCAACTGAGAAATGGAACAAGACATGTCCACAGTTTAAATTTTAGTCACGGTTTAAGTTGTCCCGTTAGTGTAATCCAATTGACTGGGAGCAATCCATTTGAGATCCCCTAGAAATCTCAAAACAAAGAAAACTACTGTTGCACCTAAGCACAGGAGCAGCTTTTGGTGGCAAAATTCCGACCAAAATAGTTTTAGACTGCAGTTGTAATTAAACAGGTTGAAAAGTAGCAAGTTGGAGGTGACAAAGTTCTGTGATCATTTATGTTAAGGTGACTGAAGGTGATTATTTTAATGACTTTCAAGTCAAGAGTTCTGGCTTCATCCATCGTGGCTGGGTCACCACAGGGTCTCCTTCTGCACTGGGAGGTTGTTACAGAACCGCTGCTAAGGTCTGTGCAGAAGCTTTAGCTTTAGTAACGTGGAGCAGAAACAGGTCTCAGGGCTCCAGCTGCTGTTTTTCCAGCGCCATATCCACCTGGCCATGATGCAGAGAAAATCAAACTGGTGGTTGGTATCATCTGCATTTTTCAGATTGAATTGTAAAGCACAAATACAACAGGTTTCCAGGAAGGGGCGTGTTCAGAGCAGCATCTCAAATGAGCATCTGATGTCTGCTTGATCTGCACCATAAACCAGGGCCTGTGGAAGGAAAGGCTCTCAGTCTTGCAGTCTTGTGGAAGGTACTGGCTAAGAAAGTGTCTGAGTATTTGGGATTTGAAATTATTTCAAATTTCAGTTCAGCCATTAGGAGTTTAAATTTTCATCTGCATTGTGATGGCTAAATCCAACATGTGATTTAAACTCGGAGAGAGTTGCAAAATGCAGAGAGCGAAGGATCTGTTGTTGAGATCTAGGTGTATCTGTTCAGAAGAAGCATGCAGGACGTTAAGGTGAAAAAGAGAAAAGAGTGAAATACAAGAAGATAATACCTCGCTCCCAGTCTTCTGGTGAGGTCTCAGAAAGAAAGAGGCTGTAGACTTTAGAGATGTCAATTAAAAGCAAAAAATAGAAGTCTTCAAGTGTGGTCAGAGGGATGCGGAAAGTGTTTTGTAATGGGAATGCCAGAGGAGTAGGTGGGTATCTGTAGCAGTGTGTGAAACCTCTGGGGCCTGCGGGTTTGTTTCAGAAGTATTTAGCTGCTGGAGAAAGTTGATGTGCACTGGGGTGAATTTAACAGTGGGAGGGAGGGTGCAGGGAATCAGTAGGGAGGAAGGAGGTGACCTGGAACTATAGGAAAAGATGGGAAATCAATAGGAAACAAGGAGGGGAGCTATAAGTAGGTTTTGGAAAGGAACAGAGTACGTCATGAAAGGAAATAGAAATATTAACTGAGCACTAAGCAATCTCTTTGCGCTTAGTAAAGGCAGGTTTGGAAGGCAGTTTTGGCAGTGTGTCGGAGAGACAGAAAATACAGAGGAAATGAGGAGCAGGAATTCATAAGCTTAGCATCACCAGAGGAGCTGAGAAGGATGAGAGAATGTAAAACGTTCAGTTGAGGTCGGAGAACCAGCAGCAGTGATGTGGAAGAGAAGGACTTTAGGGTAAAGTATCCAAATTGATGGTTTATAGGAGCGTTAAGAGTGGCAGAAGAGGGGAAGCAGTAAGCTAAGTAGGTAAGAGAAGCTCTGTCTTGAACAAGCTCTGGAAAGAAGAAAGGAAAAAATCTTCAGAAAGTATGATGGCAAAAATGAAGTGCAAGAGAAAGAGGGTGCTTATCAGGGAGTGCAAATAAGTAAGGCTGTTAATGTTGCCTGGGTTATTATCACTGATTGGTTATTATGTCCTATCAGTCAAAATGAGCAAGAGAAAACCATTCCTTTAAACTTAGTAACTTTGTTGAAACCTCTTGTCCTGGATGCTGAAACTAGGAGGGAGCTGTCAGTACTGCCAGGTGAAATGGCTTCACCTGTGCACAGTCCCCTCCTTAGCGTGAGCATGCACGTGTGTGCAGCCAGACAGCGAGCCCCACACTCAGCACCAATCTGGACTAAAAGCAAGGGAAAGAGTGGTTAATTTTCATCTGGATCAATCTTCCTAGTCCAGTCTAGTGTGGGATAACTCAAATGCCCTTAAGCTGCCAGGGGCAGGACTAATGCTTTCAGTAACATTGCCGTCGACTGGAGCCTTGAGTGTTCCCTGTCCTTGAGAGCAGAGAGCTATTACCTGTGTTTAGGTTACTGTGAGCAGGGAGGGAGAGGGAGATTGGGTCCCTGTCCTCTAAGATCCAATTCCTCAGCAGGTTGAGCCTGGAGTGTTTTCCTACTCCTCCTTTAGCAATTATTTGAACCCCAAAGAGTGGCCATGATTGAAAACTGCGAACTTTCCTTTTTCATCCTTACCTTCAAATTCTTTTTTTTTTTTTTCTGGGAGCGTTGAATGGATGAGTTCATGGAAAAGGACTGGCAGCATGCAGCTAGGAAGGGATAAAACCACGTCAGTGCTTATCTTAGGTTGATGTAGTTTCTGGGACTGGGCCTTTACAGTGTATTACCATGAGGATGCAGAGGAATGATACCACATTGTTTCTATCTTCCTTCATCACCACCCCAGGTGATACTTCATCAGATACCACCACAGCACCCCAGCAGATACTTCTACCATTTTTATTTGAAGAAGTCCTGACTGAGTAGTTCTTCAGGAGGTAGCAGGGATGAGAGCTATTAAAGCCACTACATTTGTTCAGCTCACATAAGACTGCAGCAATTGCCATGTGAGAACTGTCAAAATAGAATCCCATTAATTTAAAAGCGATTTGCTCCCCATTGTATGGCCAGGAGTGCTTTGAATGCATATAATACATTGTTATTATTAATGCATTATTAAACCGTTTATTGCCTTTAATTCAAAGAGCCTGGACACAGTAGACTGCAATAATTTGATCTTTATTCTGAGAAAAACACTGGAAACTTGCATGTGTGTCTGCTGCAAAGTTTGAAGTGATTTAGTGAAACAATAGTCTCTAATAACTGATAAATTGTTCTCAGCTGTACTGTTCCAAATTGAAAATGGGATAAAGGTTGGACCTGATGACCCTGGAGGTCCCTTCCAACCATAATGATTCTATGATTCTATGAAATCCAGCTGCTTTAAAAATCTCACTGGTCTTACAGTGGAGCAGTAGAGAAAAGGAGTCTGATGCTTTGAAAGCAGGAAGATAAGACCTACGTAGGAATCTACGTAATGTTAATTTGCACATGGTGGACTTGGTTCTTGCCATGGTAGCTCAGAGGAAATTCAGAGCATTGCTTTTTATAAACCTGTTTCAATCGCAGTATAAGCAACAATTTCCATCATATTCCTTTAATTTATATTGCCTGTTGTGGTGCTAAAAGAGATTCAGAACACAATTGTACACTGACCACTTTACTTAAATGAATAGTGTGTTGTGAGAAGTACAGTACCTGCTGTGCTTGCACCATGATGCTTGCATTATGGAATGAGAATTCTCAAGTGGCAAGCTGAAGGGATTTTCTGGTGCTTTTCACCCCAGGAGCTTCTGAAGCTGTGTAGCTGTGCCAGTTTGAAATCATAAGAGGGACAGAGTTTTACTTTGCTGCAGTTGTCTTGTTTCCTTTTTTTAGGTAAGAATAAGTTGACAAAATCTAGAAGGAGGCACATTCACCAAATATGGAAGAGGATACCAAACCTCTCTTGGTTCCTGTGGGAGGCGACGAAAGCGATTATGGAATCATGAATATACAGTTTAATCCAGAAGACTTTAAGTGCAAAAGGTATGAGAAAATCATTCTGTAGGTGCAGCCTATGTAGCAATCAGTTTTTTAATCTTTGCTTTTAGCAACAGAATCCTACAAAGACCGAAGACCAACATTTGGAAACCTGGATGGGAGTACAAACAGTTCCTACTTTGTCTCTATATGCTATTTCCAGGCACCAGGTGAACAGACGTCTGTATTGCCTTTTGTTTATAAGGATAAGACTTTTCTATTGATATCACTTCAGGCAGAGTGCTCCAGTAAGAACTTGGCATGTGGCTCTTAAAGTGCACTTCAAACACTGAGTGTCATGTGTGAATACTGAAACATTATGGTTTTTATTTAGAGCAACAAACTGAAATGTTGAGAGTGTGCAAGAAGGCTTGCCATATGGTGTGGATTAAATGGCTGTCAGTATGTGTGAAAGGGTCTGTATGCATTCTGCAGGTGATGCTGGAAAAACACAGTACTTGCTGCTACTGAGGGAATTGAGTGACCTTTTCTACCTTTAAGGAAGAAAAATGTAGTATTTTTTGAGATTGAGAAAATATGAGAAATGTGTCAGCCCAGCCTTTTTGCTGTGCCTGCAGAAACAATACATGCCTAGCTAAATGATTATTTTGCGTGTTTTCTTGGAGTTTTAACAGCTCTGGTCCCCACAAGAGGTCAGAGTGGGAGACGTCCTCTGCTGTTACAGTTAAGATTTCTGTGAGCTGGTCCTGGAACCAGCACTGAGATTGGAGCGAGAACTAGCCAGAGGCACCAGCTCTGCTTTTTCTGGACTAAGGAATAGCCCCGTGCAACCTCTTGGACCCTGTTTATGGCTCTTTCCCCCCACTTTTTTCTCCCAGCATCGTATTTCAGTAGAGCAGTTCTCCTAAAGGAGCTGCAGATGGCACTGTTGTACGCAAAATCCACCCTTTGGGTCCTACTGATATAGGTAGCGTTTTGCTGCTCCCAGCCTGCAGCTTTGGAAAGCCCTGAGGGGCCTACATGCACGTTAGCCAGGGGCTAAACAATCTCTCTTTTCTCTTCCAACAAAGGAACGAGAATAAGGGTCTGAGTGAGCCTGGGGGAGCAAACAGAGCACAGGTGTAGGATCATACAGAATTGTCTATATAAAGGTTAGGAAACAGTAGAGTACTTTCAGGTGGGAGAAGGAAACGTGCAAAACAAATTCTTGCTTTATCTTCTTTCTGAGGAGCGTCTGAGCCCCTCAGGGCCCTCCTGGCATAAGAAGACTGCTAGTTTATGTGGCTTTTGGGAGTTCCTTGTGTCAGAGGAAGTATCTGTTCTGTTCGAGGAGCAGTGGGTTTCAGGTGGTGTGGTGATGCAGTAGCAATTTACACCTTTGTAATATATCGAAATGTCAAGATCTGCTTTTCAAAAATTAGGTTAGGTATTGTTTCCTCATTGTGTGTTTTTTTTCTTGAGTTTTCTTAAGTTTGGAGACTCAACTTCATAGAAGGTCATAGCATGTGGCTTTTTGTTGATTCCTGAACCAGAACCAGAGGCGTGTACTTAGATTTTGTTCCTGCTTCCACAACCTCCAGCTTTGCAGACCCATCCACATAGTCCTTATTGCTTCTCTCTAGAGTTTATTCTCCTGTTTGCTATGGACCCTTATCTTTTGCCTTCCAAGCATGCCGAGGCACAAGGGTGAAGGACATAGGTCCTGGGATATTGGGGAGGCCTGGAAATCATAGTGCAGCCAGACAAAGTTGATGTTGCCTCCATCTCTGCATATAAGAGGCAGCCACTGTCTTTAGGAGAAGGAACGGGGAAGAACAGACCATCAGGGTCTGTGTCATTTGTAGTTAGAGCAGCCAGCGGTTTGAAGGGCTTTCTCATTAGAGCTTCAGGGAGTAGCAGCTCCAGAGAGGGAAGTTTATCATACCTGAAAGTATCAAACAGTGCAAGTGCAATAGTAGATATTTGCTCTGCTTAGTTTGCTCTTTTTGGCTTGCTTCGATCAGATGTAGGCGGGTAGTCATTTTGCTTTGATTAAGGTAGCTCTTGAAGTGTTTTGTGTGATTTGCTTATAATCACTGTTTATCTTAGCGTTCTGTTCTTTTGTTTAGGCTGTTTGATATTCGATGGTATTTGCATAGTTATTTGGTTTTCTTAACAGCTTGGAGGCTTTGGGATATTCGAAAGGCATGCTTTTCAGTATTTACATAAGAACAATGAGCTAATTGCTGTTTAGAGTTGTAAATGATTTTGTCTGGTATTCTTCTGCTAAGTTGAGGGAAATAAAAAGCCACTTTTAATCCTTTAAAGAGGGTGTTATTGTTCTTCACAATGACCCGAATTACTCACACCGTATTAGGTGTGTTTTTCCGATTTTTGTAGGTCCCTTTAAAACTAGAATGTCATTGCTGCAATGGCTTATTAATGATTATTGTATGCAAGACAGGGCGTTTCTTCTTTTTCTTCTGATTGCTCTTTAAATCTATTTATTGTCAACAGATACCACAGTTGTCTTCAGGAATTACTTGAACCCTCAAAGAAACAAATGATGTTTTGTGTTGATTGTTTTGCATATGAAGAAACTTTACAATGCCCCCTGCTAAAGGAAGATCAAGCCTTCTTCCTTTTTTTATTTTTTTTTAAGTCCCATAGTGTTCTCACACAATGTAGGAGAGATCAGTTAGGTGAAATGAAACAGTTTTAAATTAAACAGTGTCTGTAAATGGCAGTCACAGAAACCTTTTTCATGCAAAAATGGTTGGTTCGCTTTTATTTTCAAAGTTCTTTTAGCTTACAAAAAAGTGGACAATGGTCAGGACCTGTGCAGAACTACCATTTCTACGTTCATTATGCTTTTACCTCTCCAGACCCATGTGTTTTCTTTACTCCACTGCCTGCTTTTTATCTTTGTTGCTAACATTTTTATTAATTCCTAAAATTACTGCTTCCTAACTAGGAAGAATTAGAACCTTCTTAATTAAGAAGATTCATACCTCTTTGTAAGATAAGAGTAGAAGAGTTTTGCCTTTGACGCAGAAGAGGGAACAGTGCTTGAAATGTGGTATGGTAAAGCTTATCATTCTTTCTTTATTAAAATGTGTATCCTATGACATGCAGTATTGTGCTCTGAAATGTTTTCTGATTTTGCACCCAGCATTTTAAGATACTTATGTAGTCATGCTGTAATGATTGTAATGACAATGGTGATATGAATGTGGAAAAATTGCTACTGAAGTTCATAATTTGAGGAAGTTTGGACAGAAGCTCTCTTCTCACTTTTCTGGACCAGCAGTAGCCTAACTGTCCCTCTGTATGAATGAGAAATAACTAGTGGATGAGTGTAGCTGCAAGTTTTCTGGGAATGGTTTCTGAAGTATGTGTCTGAGGCGTAGTGTGTGAGAGGTGTGGAACTCCTCCTGCATAAGATCCTACATCTTGTCCATACTCACTGCGTTGTTGAAAAAGCTGTGCTTCACTGGTGTGTAAAAAGAACATTGTTTTCAGGATAGCTATTGAAATGTAAATTGGTAATTGTGTTTTTTTAGTATGGGTATAATAAATTAATTGGACACTATAGTCTATGTCAGTGCATGGAAATCGTCTGCACTGTTTTGCATTAATAGTAAACACCCTCCAGTCACGTAACCCTCTCCCCTTCACCCAGGTCACATCGTCCCACATCCTTTTCCTAATCATTTTACCACATGGGAGATAGAATGTGATTGCTTGTATAAACCAAAAAGTTTTCCAGGACTCTGTTACAGCTGCTGATGGGTGGACAGTCTATTTTAGCACAGTCTCTTATTCAGTGAGACTAGAGGTGTAGTGGTACCCTGAGAAAAAGAAAGTTAATTGCCGCTTTAGATCATTTTCATTCTCAGCAGATGCGCACCAGACGGAATTAAGAAGGGAAGTAGCCCAAGTACTGGCAGCATTAAACATGTGCAGTCCTCCAGGCAGGAAGAGCAGCAACAGATATATAGAATTTATTTGGAGTCGTTTAATTGGGTTTTTTCCTCACCCATACATTAGATTCTGGATCAGACCCTTTTGCTTTTGCTGGACCATAAATTGGTTGTTCAATCCAGACTCTATTCATAATACTGAAGAAAATGAAATAGCTTTTTAAAGATTTTTTTACCTACAGTCAGGTAAATATTTGCTACATATGAAATTTTTTCTTGATACTTACTTGGTTGTTTACTAGCAACACTGCTTTCCCCATATAATAGCATATTGTATTCATGTTTTCTGTTATTTTGAGTTTAAAATCATCCATGGCTTTAACTTGAATTGCTTTAAAAAATAATGTCCCACTGTCTTCCAGTTCAGAAGAATTTTCTTTGACATCCACATCAGCAGTTGTTGAAACCACTTTGAAGGAAATCTTTGCCACAGATCTGCTCGCTTTGAAGCAAAATGTAGACTTTGTCTTAGTGTAATTTTTCCACAGTAGCAATGGAAGATTATGGGGATGTACTAATAATATTAACTGAAGATGGGGAAAGAGGTAGTCCTCATGAAGCTTTTCACACTTTGTAGCTGCTGTATAATTAGCAAAACACATACTTTTCATGTCCTAAATGTAATGTGTGTCAGTGACCCAAAAAGAAAACAGCAGAGAGCTGACTGGGGGTGAGGAGGCATTTAAACATATTACATTTCTCGTTTTGACAGCTACAGTCGTATTTTACAGGTCCTCTAATGAAATGTTTTTATCATTGTCTGATGATTGGAAGACCACACACAAAATAGGGATTTCTCATGTCCTAGACGTGGGAAAAGAAGTCAGTTGGGAATGTTTTGGTCACTTTCCTCTTAAGTGGGAAATGTCATCAAATGTAAGCCATTTTTTCCATGATGAAGAATTAATGAAGTCTAAGATGAAAGAAAGAGTGAATTTGTGGAGAATTGTTATTTTTCTGTTTTCCACTTTCGTGTGCCAGGTTTTATTAATCCCATAGTACTTTTATCTGCTGTATCCCCTTGAGTACATAGGAATAAGGACCTACCTTCATGTCTTGCAAAGATACAACAACCAGCTTCAGAGCTGAATTTCTTTTCTTCCTTCCAGATAAAAGGTGGTGCCATGGTGCAAAGGCTTAATGATTCACTGGGAAAGAGAATGGGGTCTTTGTCATGGTATTGAAAGCTGGGGCAGGAGGAATTGACCAAGTTCCTTTGTAGTCTCAGCGAGAAATGGGTATTGGAAAATGGTCAATTCAAATAGGTTTTGCTCATATTACAAAATAAATGGCATGGATTTATTGCTGACCTAATTTCTGTGCTTGGTAGCCTGAAACTTGTTATGATCTGTACTTCTGTGCATTCTGGTTTTGGGTGGTTCTTGTTTCTGAGTGATTTAAGCATCAACCTGGAAGACGAACATCGGAAAGCTGTTGAGATAGCTTTAGGAATTCAAAGCACTTGTGAAAGGGGAAAAAAAACCCAAAACCCTGTATCAAGGCTTACAGGCCACCAGTATCCTGTCTCATTTGAGAAATTAGCCTGTCAGTGCTAGGAGTGAATGTTGCATTTAGCAATAGTATAGTATGCCTGTATGGAAGTGTGATCTACTTGATTAAAAAAAATAAATCTCTGCTCCATTAGGTTACATACCTCTGATAGCACCCCTTGCATGAAGCTAGATTTATGTTGTGTTGTAACTTCAGGAGCAGCTTTCACTCTGATTGCTCTGTGTCTACGTGTGTGCAGAAAATACAAGGAGCATGTAGTAAAAAACAAGGTGCCTGCAGTATAACTCAGCTGAGGAAGAGGGAAGGGAGACCACTTACAGTGTGTACATCTCTGTATGAGAGATGTAGCTGACAGTCCTGTTCTCCATGATTATCCTGATTAAATTTGAAGGGAAGTTGTGAAATAGTTCAGAACTCTAAATGGACATCTGTTGTTAAATATTCTGTGACAAATTCCATTCCTGGTTGCGTTGGCTCAAAAATAGATCACCACATAGACTTACTGGAGCTTGGTTCCGTCACTGTTGAACACAATTTCATACAGTGTTTTTGGCTAGACAAGTGGTTCCTAGCCTTGTCATAGGTGGTCCTCATTACTACTGCTCATTCCTCTTCTTTCTTTGTCTTTCTGCTTTTGCGTTCTCACGCTTTTTGTTTCTACCTCTGTTCCTCATCACTAGTTCTAGCAATACCGGTTATAAGCACTAATAAGCTTGACCAAGCTTATTAACATGATTCTTGTGTGACTCATTGTTGGGAACTAATAGACTGGATATTAGGTCTGAATTTTGGTGTTAGGTTGCCCTATAGAACCTGGGCAAGAGGCCATTTTAATGTGGATGATATAAACACATGGTTCCTTCACACATGGCAGCTTCCCTCATGGCAGTGATATTTTTGCATTTGCTTTGTGTCACTGAATGACAGACTCATCCTGAGTGATGCTAACCTGTTCTCTGTGTTGTATTTTAGCTCTTGTATTCTAGGATTTTAAGGATTTTACTTTTCTTTTGTCTTTTCCCCTCTTTTAGACCATTTCATGTGGAGCCTACAAACATAGTCAGTGTGAACGATGACGTGCAGAGAGTCACTGATGAGGCCTCAGCAATGAATAAGCGGATTCATTATTACAGCAGACTCACATCTCCTGCAGACAGAGCCTTGGTAAGGCAAAGACAGAGCCAGATGGACTAAATGGTCTCTGGTATGTTGGGTCTTCCACAGTCTAGGTTTATAAAAGAAACACAAGTAAAGGTAGGGGAAGAATTGCCCTGCAGCTTGCTTTGAAGTAAGTATCTAGTAGCTGAGTGCCTTAACAAGGTCTTGTGATACCATGACTTGTGATTGACTTCTTGTGCAATGCCTTCACCATCCAAAGGAAATACACAAACAGCTTGAATTTTTTAACAGTGGTCCAGGCTGCCTAAATGTGTGTACTCATTTCTCCCACCTGTAAGAGGATTTAAGCAGTGGTCAGCTGCAATGATTGTAGTAGCATGATCTATGCATAGTATGTTACAGACATTTTGCTGAAGAAAAACACATTTTTCTGCTGTCTAGCTAAAAATCCTATCAACTGTTTTTTTCATTGGGAGAAAATTAATGTAGTCCAGGGTGTTGGTTTTTTTGGTTTTTTTAAAGGCAGTTTTTATGGATTTACAACAGTTGGCTTGCTGTATTTGGGACAACAGTTACTGTGGTGTTACTAATAAGTCTTGTTTTTTATCCATTTATTAGGTTGCTCCTGATCATGTACTTCCAGCTCCTGATGAAATCTATGTGTACAGTCCATTAGGAACTGCTTTTAAAGTTGACAGTTGCACAGATGGCTATGGTAAAAACTCCAGTATAGTGACAATGTATGTTAAGCACCTTGCTGTATATTAGCCAGAAAATTTTATTATTGATTGTTCTATATTGTATGCATAACTATTGTAGCTAAGACGATTGTGTGAAGTAAGAGTGCTTAAAGTATTCACTGGCTTTTTTCTTTTCTTCCTAGATTTATGATATGGAATACAATGATGGGTACATCTATATTAAGTATCCCATGGGGAATAAAACAGGTAAAACTATGAAAAATGTGTGTGTATGAAAATATTTTTGGCAGCATAGCTTGCTCTTGTTTTTTCTGTAGTGGTACTGGTACGGAAAATAAACTGTATTTCTCCCTCTTTAACAGGCAGGCTTTACTTCTGGAATCATTCTCATCTTACTGATGGGTATTTTGACCCTTTATTGCTGCTACAGAGTTGTGAAATCACGGAAAATGATACGTAAGAAATACAAAGCTTCATAATGCAAATATTTCCATAAAGTGTGAAATACAGAGATCTGATAGATTCTTAGTTTGTCTGTAGCTTTACTGTATGTTAGACCTCACCTGCAAATAAGCACTGTGCCTTTGAGTGTCTCTCTACTTTTGAAATCTGGATCTAAGCTCTCTGAGCTAAATGTCGGTCTCTCCTTATTAGATTATCCTTCAGTTCCTTGGGACCTAAGTATTATAGCCAAACCGAAACGCTTAGCAAGCAAGGTTTCATATGCTCACTTACTAAGCATTTGGGGTCTTAGAGAATTAAAGGCTTCCCTTCTCTTCATAAGCACTATGCAGTTCTCTGCCTGTATTTCTGATCATGTTCCCCAGTCAAACAGTGTGGGCTGTAGCTGCATCCACTCGTGTCCTGTGCCAGTGCTACCCTAATACTTGTATATATTCTCTGTTGGAAGCAATTTATGGACAGTTGCCTCACTGACAGTGGTTGTACTTAGAATGTATTTTTATTGTTCAAAACTCATGTTGCAGCTCTCGTAGTTGGTGCTTTTATGCATAAACTAACCCCTCACTTGCTCAAATAAAGGCAGTTAAGACCTCCAGATTGTGACAGCTCATTTCAGGGCATTCAGGACTAGCCCATGGTCTGGCCCACGTTGCCATAACTCCTGCAAAAGGCTTTAGCTGCAAATGCGTGGCTGCATTTTTACCACCATGTGTTTTTCCAGTACTTCTGGAAGTACTCAAAATAGTAGTACGGCCACAATAAAAGCCTCTACTTTTTTGAGCTGCTTCAGTCAAATGAGGGTTACACTTCAAAGTTAACAGCATCTTCTTATTCTTTGGAAGCACTGTGAATTTGTGTCAGAATATTCTGAAACAAGAACACATCCTGTCATGAAGAGTTCTACTGACTAATACAGCATTTTATTTAGCTATGTGTCTATTTTTTGTATTTTCTTCAGCTTTAATAGGTACCTCAAACTGGGAATTCCCAGATGTCTGCAAGTATTACTTTGGATCCTTTGGTCAATGGTCAAGCCTTTTATTTTCTATGGTATCACTTGTTGGAGCCATGGTTGTTTATTGGGTGCTTATGTCCAACTTTCTGTTCAACACGGGAAAGTTTATATACAGTAAGTATACATTTTTGGTTAACTGTTACAGCTGTCTTGTGGAAAGATCAAGACTTTGCTTTATACTTCTCTTTAAAAGAATTGTCCATTTTACTTCACCTTGATTTTTATGTTACTTTGCGTGAAAAATCAAGTAAGAATAAGTAACTGTGTGTGGAATTATGAGCACAGCCATGTACGTTTTCAAAACCAGTTTCTCAATCTCTCAGAGTATGGTTTTAATGAAAGACAAAGTAGGGATTATCTGATTTGCATGTCAGTAATGAGCCTTCTTGGTGTAGTTTAAACAACCCAAACCTGGTTGCTTGTTTTCACTTCCCCTTTGTTTGCATGAGTGTAGCTATTTGAACAGCCATATAACAGGCCAGGCTGTTAAAATGATCCAGGTTAATGAAAAAAAAAATAGCTAGTTTCATTCTAGATTTCAGCGAACACACTTAAGAGTGCTGCCATATAGAAAGTTTCTGCAAGCATCCCTGAAGGAACAGTGAACTAACTAGCACAGTGAAAGAATGATTTTTACACTGGCATTGCTACAAGAGAAAACATGCTAGTTATTTACACCTTTGTACATGCACAGACACACAGGCTTTTGTGGATACAATCAATTAGGTATGTAGAATTGCGGGAGTTAATGGTGGAATTGAAAGCTTTGAAAATCTGACTTATAGTGTTGACTAGCACAACTAAGATTCAAGAGTTTCTGTTTTGAAGGTAATTAACAAATCTCTGAGGCAAATAACAGCACAGACACTTACACCTCTTAAACAATGTTTAATTAGAGCTCCCACCATCCCTGAAGGACATACTTTACTTTATTGGTTAATGACTGGTGTATTTTACAGCTGACCTAATTCATATATTTTTAAGGCCATTTCATTTTAGACATTGTTTTTTTTTAATAAAGTTAGCACTTTCATCCTAAATTATTCTAAACAAAATAACTCCAATTCTATTAAGCAAACTTCAAGCAAAACAGTTCCTTTTCTAGGAAAAAAAGTCCTGCTTTTCCCTGAGATTGACATGTTATTTTATCACTTACCTATATTTGTTAGGGGTTCTTATTTAAGTTGTTTGCTCTGTGATAACTTTAATCGTTGGATTCTTGCTTTAACTTTCATTGTGACTACTTAATTGCTAAGTTATAAAATGTGTAAATAAGATGTAGATTTGACACAATGGTATCTTCCAGCTGTGTGCTTGGAATAACTTCCAAGCACTCTAATTCTACTGTATTTAATTCTGGTGCATTCAGGTGACTTTTTAAAAAAACTGCACACACCACTTAGGTGGGAACAAATTGATTTCCTAAGGGAGGATGGTCTAGAAATTAGCAGTAAGCAAAAAATGCAAGACTGCAAGCCAAGTATGATATCCTGTCTTTTTTTTTTTTTAACACAGTGTTCCATACTTTTGTTCTGTTTCTGTTTTATGAAACAGAAATAAATCTGCAAATGCTAGTTTAAAATACTTTTGAAGTATGGAGAAAACGTAAATTGGCTATCCATCCATAACTAATCTTAAAGTGCTCTAATCCTGTAAGAGCTATAATTTTTTTTAATGGCTTCACACTAGGTACCTTTTTTAAGTAGCAACACAAAACAGTGGTGAAGTGAGGAGATGACGAATTATTTTGAATCTTCTGATTGTTGTATACACTGAACTGATATTGGCAGGATTTGAGAAACTCATTTGTCATTCAGGGTATCATAAATCAAAACAAAGAAACAAAGGATAGTTCTTTTTCTTACAAGACCTTTTGCTTTCTTTGTGAGAAAGAAGCTGCTGTTAATTACATTTAAAAAATCTGAGGCCTACTGTTCCAGTTGACTTTCTGCGTCCATAATACTCCCACATGCAGCAGAAGCAAATTTTAACCAGAGACACAATAATTAAATTTCAAAGCTCATGAGCATTTTCTGTGTGTATATATACTTAAATATAAGGAAGCTGCTGTCTGATACTCTCATACTAGTGAAGCTGCAGAAACTCTAAAATACCTGGTGTGGCAGAGCAGTAAAGTAGCACAGGAGCATACTGCAAACACAATACTGCTAGAGATGATTGTGGACAGTGAGAATTAAATCTGTTTCCAAAGATTCCCTTCTTTAAAATACAACATGGAAAAAGCATCCCATGGAGTATCTGTTGAGAAAAAGATTAGAAAAATTAGTAGGGGAAGCTTTTTCCATATAATACCATCTGGACTAAGGATATGGTTGCATGCACTATTTTTCTGTCCCAAAAGAGGCTGGTTTTAAGATGCATCTCCTCACTAGCCTACTGTACAACACTGCAGACAGAGGAGTTAGGACAAGCAAAGGTGTGCTGGGGGAACAGGAATGAGCAGTTGGGAGGGGAGGCTTGGGATCTTCAAAAATGGACAAGGCTGCTGAGAAGAAAGTAGTGCAGTGGGAGGCTACTTTAAAACACTTCTAAAATAAGATTTTTAAATAGCCACTTGGGGCTGGGGGAAGCACAAGCTGCTGTATCATGCCTCTGATGTAATTTTTCAAAATATTTACTTAGTTTTTATCAAGTCAACAGGTGAAAAAGCCTAATAGGTTTAGGATGTTGATAGTAAGAACTTTTTCTTCTTTTCAGACTTTGTTCATGACATTAACGTAACAGATATTGTTCCTGGCACGAATGGAAGTAACAAAGGTAAGAAGCACTTACTAGTATTGTGCTTCCTGGTTTGGGGACAGGATTTAAAGGCAAATCATATGTTGCCACACCTAGCCACTTTCCTGTTATAAAGTATATATTTTAAGTTCTAACTACCTGTTTTTTAAAAAACTTGTACTTTTTTATGTCAGATTTGTACTTCCACAAATAACCACACGCTTGGAAAGCTCAATAATTGCGAAAAAAAAAGAAAGTGGGGGTGGGAACAAGGATTGAAAATCAAATTACAACTGTGCATATACCCAGATAGATCCTCCTTAAAGCCATGAATGTTAGACCTCTTAACAGTAGCTGCACCATGAAGAATTGCCTTAAGGAATTTTAACTTCAGGAATTTTAACACCCTAAAATGGAGGCACATCAGATCTGTTTACTGTTTAAAATCTTGATAGGGGTATCTTTGTTTCTCACTGCCTCTGCATCTACATTCTTACTTAAAAAGGTGCTTAAGAACAGCTTTAATGATGTTAAGTGCAAAACGAAACAAGGGTCCTCTTGTATTGTGGAGAGTCTGTCATTTGCACAACTAAGGGAAGAAACTGCTGTGAACTATGAAGCTGTGTTTGGTCTGTTGGGAGTTCTTAAGTAGGCAGAATAATGCAGAATGAAGGCAGGAGCTAGCTATTGTCAGCCTCTGATCTTCATGCCTATATGTAGTAACTGAACATGTAGTTTTGTTATGAAGCAGAAGATTTTCTCTGTTCTGGGTGCTTATGGGTATGGGGAAACAATTCAGTATCAGCTGGACAAGCTGCAGCAGTGTTTCTGGAGAGCAGCTGTTTGGAGTCAGGCAGGGGGGTTGAGAAATAATTCTGAAAACCAGTTGATTTGCATTTGAGCTGGTGTTGAATCCTGTTTCTCCTACAGTCCTTACCAGCAAGGCACCAATAGCTGTTGCGGTGCTCTTTCTCTTGTGCTCTCTCCTGCTTCTGCTGTTCTGTCCCATTCCTATGCAGCAGGGGGTATAACTTGGCAACAAAGTAGACAGCAATATTCCACAGCATCCTCCAGCAACTGAAAGATTTAAAGCAGCTGCTTCACAAAATTAAGGGCTGCCAGATGACTCCTCAAATGACTATTGGCAGGGCTACCAAGGAGAACAAAAGCATTTTTCGAGGTCTGTGAAACAGTCCTCTTATAAGCAATGGAGAGAAGGCGAATGAGAAAACTGGAGGTAAAGTAATATAATGATCTCTCAAGAAATTTGACAGAACACTTTCTACATCTTTGGCATTGTAGCAGAACAGGCATGCAGCCAATGTACGAGGGAGGCTATCAAGTATGGTGGGATGCCAAAATTTAAAATAAGACATTATGAGAACACTAAGACAGGTTCATATTTCAACACACAACTTTGCAGGCATGTGCTAGAAAGAAATGCTGTTGTTAACAAAACATGTTTTTATCAAGGGATCTTTTTGTGTGATTGGTTTTGTTCCGGTCACTTGTTCAGGTGCAGCCATTGATCAGCCACTGTGTAACAGGAGTGTGACATTCACTTTTGGCAGTGTTATGGGGGCATATCTTAAATTGCTTCTGTTGTGTTGTCTAGCAGGGATGTACTTGCACCTGGCACAGCACCTAGATGACAGGATGTTGTGATTCAGTGCATGAGTGTTAGACCTGCCAATTGTTATAGTACTTTTTTTATATCATCCTTACTTCGTGTGTCCCAGAGCAATGTACAGTAATACAGGCTGTTCTGTACACAGCTACACTTGCGTCTTGGTTCATATGACCTTACTGAAGTGTGCAGGAACAGGTTACAGTACTGAATACGCAGCCGGCTGCAGAGGTGTTGCTATGACTAGATTCCAGCAGGGGTATGTAGGAACTGAACACACCCAGTTATAGGCACATGACCTTGAAGGCTGGTCCTATGCCACAGCTCAGGCTTCAGAAAAATTAGCATCTTTGCTGGGCTTGGCTTAGAGTGCAAGGTGCCTAACAGTGAAATCTTGGCACTGAACTCTTGATAAAAAAAACCAAAACCAAATAGAAGTTAGAAACTGAGTTGTCAGACATTGTTTTTGAGTGGTCCTATTACCCATAGATAGAACACTCTCCAGAAATTGTGGGATCTTGGCTGTAAAGATTCTGTGCAAGTAAAACCCTTTACACCTGGGGATGTTTTTTTCTTTTCTTCCAGTCATTTGTCCAAGTGCTGCTAGCGGTCACCCACCACAGAACAGAAGTGTGATGTTCTCTTCCGGCAACGGTACAGGTTTTGAACTTTTCGAGGAGTGGTGGAGCAAATCACAAACAGTACCATTTTACCTGATTGCTGTTCTTCTACCCCTGCTAAATCTGAAGTCTCCATCCTTCTTTGCAAAGTTTAATGTCCTAGGTAGGTAACAAATACTATTAAAACATTGGCTCATTGTGGCTAAAATGTATAGAAAACAGTGAAAGCTACTCCAGTGAGTAGAATCATGGAATCATAGGATAGAATCATAGAATCATTTAGGTTGGAAAAGAGTTTTTTCAGATCATCATGTCCAACCGTTAACCTGATACTGCCAAG
>VZRW01010273.1:0-24057 GCA_013398125.1 Aegotheles bennettii
CCCCCTCCTCACCGAACTCGCAGGACGGGGATTTCTCTCTCCATAGCAGAAGGAGATGGAGCCTCTTATTCGGGGAGGGGGGGAGCCCTTTGGCTCTGGAGCCGGGCATAGGCAGCTCCCGGGGCTGCCTCTGTGCCCACGCCGGCACCGCGAGCCGTGGCCAAGCTCTTGGCTTCCCGGCAGAGTTATTTATTCCCCTGCAACGGGAGCTGCGAGCAGCAGAGCTGCAGCTCGGAGCTTTCTCCTGCTCGGAGTGGGTCACGGGGAAGGAACACGTAAAAGCTTGTTTGCCAGCCGCATGATTTGGCTTTATTTGCTCTCTTGTAGCAGGTGCTTAATTGTGGCATGAAGGGTTCCGGGCAGCTTTCTGGGCAGCCAAGCTCCCGCCTGCCCCCCTCCCTGCCAGGCAAAACAAAAGCACGATTGTGGCTCCCAGTCAAAATGCCCGGGCTCGCACGGGGCCCATTCCTGGCAGGAGGAGAGAGCCAGGGGTGGGGGGCACCAGGGAGGGGAAGGGGCTCGGGAGCATCTGTGGAGCTGCCGGGCAGCCCCTCTGCTCCGTGGGAGGAGAAACACAAGGCTCAGCTGACTCGCTGCATCTCACTGCTCCCCAGAGAGCCCATGCTGCAGCATGGCATGGCATGGCATGGCATGGCATGGCATGNCATGGCATGGCATGACATGGCACGGCACGGCATGGCACAGGTGTCCATGGCATGGCACGGCATGGCATGGCATGGCATGGCATGGCAGGCACAGCTGTCCAAGGCATGGAAAGGCACAGCTGTCCATGGCATTGCATGGCATGGCTGTCCAAGGCATGGCACAGCACAGCATGGCATGGCTGTCCATGGCATGGCACAGCACATCTATCCATGGCATGGCACAGCTGTCCATGGCATAGCATGGCGTGGTTGTCCACCAGCCCGCTGACGGCACGCACCCGTTTCACCCCACAGCACCTCCCTTCCTCCACCTCCCCCCAACACCAGGAATGATGGAGCTCTGTGGATAGCAGAGACAGGAGCAGACGTGGCCCCAGCCGTGCCCTCCCCAGTGACCTTTGTGGCTCTCTGGGAATTGATGCCAGGAGTGTTCCCATCCCTCCCAGGTGCTCCCCCCACCCTGCCCCCCAAATCGAGCTGAACTCAGCATTATTCACCTTGCAGAGGGCTGAAGGGCTGCGACAGACCATGGCAACACATCCCTCGCTGGCAGCACCCCAGGAAAGGTGGATTTGCAGTGGGAAGACCCCCCAAAACCCCCGGACTGCCCCAAGCTCTGGGGATTTGCCTGTGCCTTGCTCTGCCCCACACCCTGCCGTGAGTTTTCCACCTCCTCCATGTGGGAAGAGGGAAGAGGCGGTGGCACGTGTCAGAGGGGAGCAAAGAGCAAAGTCCCCTGGAGAAAGTGGCCCGAGGAAAGGTGCCTGAAGGAGCCAGCACAGTACTTACAGGCTGTGGGCCATGGCAGTCATCTTCCCAGCAGGGCTGCCCTTCCCTTGGCTTTCCATCGCTTTCTCTTGGCACACTCTGAAAGGAGAGGGCAGAAGGGCTCAGTGAAACACCCCAAATGTGGACTCATGTCCTAAAGCCACCCCTGTCCTCCTGCACGGTGTCAACCCCCTACCCTGGGGACGGAAAGGCAAGTCCTGCATGGCCACCTTGGCTGGCCAAGAAGCGTCCTTGGGCAGGGAGAGGGCTGTTCCTCACCCACAGAGCAGCTCTGCCCCATGTCCCTGCAGCTCACTGCCCTCCCCATGTCACCACCTTCACCACACAGAGCAGCCAGCAGGGAGATACCTCAGGTAGGCAACAGGCACGCACAGACCTGGCCCCTTCACCCAAGGGCTTCTCCTCCAGGGGTTGCCCAGGGTGGTCAAGTGGGTGCCCAGTGCCCACACCCTGCTCCAAACACCCTTGGGCACACGAACCCTAGGCAGTGCCTGGCTCCTGAGGTGGCCAGTGGACCACTGAGCCCACCCTTTGGGCAATCCTCCCCTCTGTGAGCTCTGGAGGGAGGCAGGGCAGCAGGGAGCTCTCCTCCTTCTCCCATCACTGGATCAACGGTGCCTGAGACGTCAGGATGGAGCAGAGTCCAACCTGGGCTTTGCTCTGGGCAGAGCCAGCAGGCACCTGCCAGGGAGTGGGTTTTGGAGACCCATCACAGTGCTGGGTCCTTCCCTGGATCCACCCAAGAAGAGCCCCAAATCCTGCAACTTTTCTTCCTGGGTTATGCTACAAGAGGTTTCCTTGTCCAGGGCAGCTGCCCCAGGCGCCCACCCCGGCCCCATCAGCAGAGCTGGGATGGCTCAGCCTTCCCTTGCTGACCAGCCAGGGAGATGGCAGCTCAGATAAATGCATTTTATGGGCTTAATATCTATGTGGAGCCAGCAGGCAGGAGAAGTCTCCAAACTGCACTTTGCAAAACTGGCAAAGCCCAATCCAGCCGTGATGGGGGCACAAAGAGATGGTGGGATGTGCCACCACACTGGTGGGCACTGGGAAGGACAGCTCAGGAAACAGAGGGAAAGGACCAAACCAAGCAAAAAGAGCATTTCTGCACCTTCCATCCCCTGTCCTGCCAGTGCAGCAGGGTCTACCCCAAACCAGGAGGTTGGGGGGCTCTGGAAATTCACTGCATATGCACGTGATGATCCAGCTCCAAGCCTGGATCCCGTCTCCCAGCCCTGAAACAGAGCCACCTGATACACCACGGGTGATAACTCATCCTGCCATCGATACCACTGCAGAATTTCAGGGATTCATCACTCAGCTTATAAATATTTAAACCCAGAAGGAGCCAAGTACTCCTGTGAAAAGCAATGGATTGCAGAAGGAGAGCATCCCTGCCTCTGCCCCAGTGCAGAGCTGGTGAACATCTGGGGCTCCCCAAGCCGATTGAAACTGGGTCAGGGCAAAATTCAAGGTCTCGGGTGGATTTCTGCACCCTCCAGCTGGGATAGAGCAGATTTATCGCCCTGTTTGGTGCAGAAAGGGCTGCTGATATGAAATCCCAGCTAAGGCTGCTCCTCTGCTGCTTCCCCCCAGCACCCCAGCCAGGTTTTGGGTGCTCAGGGCCAGCCCTGCTGCAGCTGCAGCCTGAAACATTTCCAGGCTCCCCGTCGGCCGGCAGCTTCATGCAGTATTCACAGCTTCATACAGTATTAAGAGCTGCTGACGCCTCGTGAAAGAACTGTGGAAAGCTTCTATTTGGGGAAAGTTCCTCTTATAACAGTGTATCCTGTGGCTTCTCTGCTTCCCTTTCCTCATGGTTCTCTCGCTATGGAGAACGGTGCAAAGAAATCAGCTGATGGCATTGCCAGTGAGCCTGGGCTCTTCAGCAGAGGGGGAAATAACCCCCCTGAGCAAAACACCCCAAGGAATTGATCCTCACATCACACCCAGGGAGGTGCTGTGGGTGCAGGGTGGGTGCCTGCTGTGGGTGCTTGGGGAGAAGGGGGAATGTGGGACCCTCTGGGTCATGTCCCTGGGTCTGGCTGGAGCCCTGGGGCACGGTGCTGGGTCTGGGGGGGGCTCAGGGGGGGGTCCCCAAGTGTCTCCACATTAAAAAAGGAAATAATTAAAGAATTAAAGGAGAAGGAGTCTGTTTCTAAGCAACTGTTTCCAGTAGGGATGGAGAGCAGAGGAAGGGGAAGAAGCGATGCTGGGTAGGGAGAAAAGTTCTGGGGTCCCAGAGCCCCCCGGCAGGACCTGGGGGTGAGGGAGGGAGCAGAGGGGCTGCTGGGGTCTGTCCCAGCAGGGTTGGGTGTTTAAAGGCAGGAAAAGAGGGGACACGGGGGTGTCAGATCAGCACGGGGGCAGGCCAGGCTCGCTGGGGGGGAGAGGGAGCATCACCCCCTTTCCCCACCAGGGGTGAGCGGCTGTGCCTCGAGCTTGTGAAACAGCACCCGAACCCCCAAACCACTTCCTACCCCAACGGCTCCCGGGCAAACCGAGCAGCAGCCAGGGGACAGGCGGGCAGGGAGGGGACAGCGGCGCTCGGTGGCTGCACGGGTGTCCCCACTGCCTGCCAGGAGACATCACCACCCCGTACTGAAGCTGCAAACAGCGGCCATGGAGAGGCACTGGTCTCATCTGCTCTGTTCCCATGGGACAGCAGGGTGGACTCTATCCCATGCTGGAAGACTCTTCACCCCCATAACTTGGTGTCTTCTCGCACGTGGCTCTGCCTCCTCTCTGCCCGGCCCGGCCATGGCCACCAGTTAAACCCCAGTTGCCACCAACACGCCCCACGGAGCCCCGCTGGGAGCTGACAGCCCAATTCTTGGCAGCTCAAAGTGGAGCGAAGGGGCGATGAGGGAACGAGAAGCTGAGAGCATCACCTGCTCCAGAGGGTCTGCATCAGCCCAGGGGGCTGGAGCTCAGCCTGGCTGGCACCTAAAGATACTCCTGTGGCAGGAACCACCCCAGATCTGGTGCAGCCACCAACACCTTCAACCCTCACACCCCTCCGCCTCCCTGCGCAGCTCTCCAGCACAGGGCAAAAGCCCTCACAGCTCCTGGGCTGGCCCTGGAAAAGCCTGGGGGAAAAATGGGGGATGAATTAGGTCCGGGCAGCCGTTGAGGTTCCCTGGGTGAGGTTACCTGTGTGCACCTTCTGCACCGTCCCACGGCTCTCCCCTCCAGTCCAGCAGCCGCCTTCGCTTTCCCAGTTGCTAACTGGCCAGGATGGGTAGGACCCATTTTTATACGCTCGCCCATGTGATCCAAACAAATGCCCTAGGGATGAGTTTTTGCACTGACACAAATAAAAGGGCTGGGACTAAAACCTGTTGAACCACAATCCACACTCAACGGACAGGAATTTTCCACTCGGAGCCGCTCAGCCTGGCTCTGGGTGACCTCCTAGCACGGCACGCGCCGGCACCCACGTCCCCCTGCTCCCCCAAATCCCACTTCCCTACACTTCCAAAGCCTTTGGGACCCATTCCCAAACGCTTCCTGCATTGCAGCTGAGGAAAATGACCCTGGGTGGATGGAGGGATGGATGGGAAGTGTGAAGGAATATGTTAGAGCCGTTGATTACGTTTAAATTCTGCAAATAATTTGCTGTTTCTCCCGTGGTCCGTGGAAGAAAACACAGCAGAAGATGCTGGCCAGGATGGGAAATGGAGGGGGAACCTTTGCCCCTGGAAAAGCAAACTCTCCCTGCAGCCTTGGGCTTGGCAATGGCACTTTGCACAGGTCAGAGGGTGCTTTTGGGAACTGCCCAGTCCACGGGTCTCTCTCTGGGATGCTCCTCACAGCTCAGCAGGGATGCAGGGACCAGGGCAGGGTGAGTCAAAGTGACCAGAAGTGGGAATGGAAAGGGGAGGGTGAGCTTTGGATGAGCAGCTGTGAATCAATGGGAACCAAGGGACAGGAGAAACAGCCACGGGCCACGGAAAGGAGAGGTGGTTGGAAGGGGTGACTCAGTGGGACCAGCTGGTGAGTCCATGGGAAAGCAGGGATCTGATGAGCTGATGGGCTGCAGGTGCCCATCAGGCTTAAAAAGGGGCTGGAGGAGCCCCTAGGCTTGACCCAGTTTGGTTCTGCTCTCGGAGGGGCTGGAGCACGTGGAGGATGCTCTCTGCAGGTATGGCTGTGGCTGGTGGCAGACAGGGCTGTGTGCCTGGCACACGAGTGGCAGTCACTGCTGTGCAGCTCTTGCCTCACCTCACCTCCTAATTGAGCTCTTGGTGTGCCCTGGGGCTGCTGGCACCCAGGCAGGATGTTCCCACGGGAGGCAGAGCTGTTTGCTCTGTGCTGAGCTAAGCTCAAAAGTGAACCCAAGGGGATTTTATACCTGATTGTTGTGGCAGGTACTAAAAAAAGCTCTCATTTTGCTGGGTCATGGAGCAAAGGTGATGTTCCCTGCCCAGAGCGATGCCTGACTTGCTTTCTGCAGCTCCAATGGCCCTGAGCTCTGCAAACTGCAGTGGTCGCTCCTGTCCTGCCTTCAGGCTCTCCCTGGGGGGGTGCCAGCCTGTGCCTCTGCAAACTGCCCCCAGCTCAGCCTCTGAGCCAGCGCTGGGGCTCAGCCCTGCCAAGGAGCTGAGGCTCTGCCAGACCTGGCTGGGCACTGGCTCCTCTGCTGCTGCAGGACTGGGGATACTGGTGGGATAAAGAGGGGTAGGTGGAAAAAAAAGAGGGCTTGCTGTGTGTTTGGGGTGTTAAGCTGTTTTCCCTCTTGTATTGCACCTTAGGGTGTAAAGGTAGGGGTTTGGTCAGCCCTGCCAGGGTGGGGGAGCAGTAAATAGGGGTCACCTTGGGGTCCCCTGCAGAGCCAAGGGTCTGGGAATGAATCCTATGGGAGGAGAGATGGAAAAATCTTTTGGAAAAGGTCCCCCTGCTCAGAGGCTTCCCCCCAACCATGAGTACCCCTGGGAAGTACCCTCAGCTCCTTCCAGCCCCCAAACCACCTTTAGGGGAGCTGGGACCACCCTCAGTGTGGAGCTGTGATGGGGCCTTAGGACTTCCAGGGAAAGCCCTGTAGCTGAGCTGGTTAAACCTGCATGAGCCCCCTGTGGCAGACCAGTTAAACCCATTTAAGGAAGGGTTAAGCCAGTTTAGTGTAAGTTTGCAGCCTAATGATGCGAAGGTTAATCTGGTATAAGTGCTTTGACATTGGGGATTTGAACTAATTTAACCAGTCCATCTCCCTGTTTTATCTGTGTGACTTAAGGGAGGGTCCACCCTGTGCCCCCCCTCCCCCTTGGGCTGCAGGGAGCTGCTGAAAGAGGGAGAAATCAGCTGAGGAGGGAAGGGAAGAGCCACATGCAGGCAGAATCTGAAACGCCACTATTTATAGCCATCCCTGAATTCCAGGCAGGTCCCCGTGCCTGGGGGGAGCAGCAGGGTGGGATGACACAGCTGGGTCCTGCCAGCCCATTGCTGGGATGAGTGGTGGGGCCAGGCTCAGCCTGACCTGAGTCAGAGCAGAGGATGCTCCTTCCTCATCCCTGGCTGCTCATTCACCTGCTGCCCCAGGGCTTTCCCACGAGCATCACCCAGCCAGGGAGGTGTCAAGGACCAGGCATGGGTGTTTGTGTATTTTTGGCTGTAATCACAATTAGGGCATCCACGAGGCACAGGGCAGAGGTGCACCTCCTTGCCAGGGTGTGATGTCCCAGAGAAGGGGGGTGGCAGAAGGAAGGAAGGTGAAAGTGCCTGGGTGACCCTTCCATAACCCAGTGCAGGTGCTGTTCCCTGCCCACGCAGCATCCCTGGGGAGCACGGGTGGGAGGAAGGTTGAGCAGAGGCCACACCTGAGGGTTTCTCAATGTTGCTGTCGTGTGTTGGTGTTGGCAGCGATGCTCCAAGGCTTCCCCTGTCCCCAGGAGCAGGGTGCAGGGTCCTGAATGCTGCAGCTTGAGCCTGAAATGTAAAGTGGAGCTGAGCATCCCTGGGGGATCAGCAGCAAGGGTGGCAATGGAGAGGTGCAAGCAGGGGCTAATTGCATCAAGTAGAGCTAATTGCATCAAGTAGATCTAATTGCATCAAGCAGGGTCCTGATGAGCACTGGGCTGGGTTGTGTGTGCCAGCACCTCTGGGATACAGGAGCTGCCAAGCTGCAGAGCTGCTGGTGCTGGAGGAGCTGAAGGCTCGGGCACAGCTCTGTGCCTGCCTTGTGACTGCGAAATGTGTGAGCTTAATATAGGCCAAATGAACACATTCTTCCCAAAATAGAAGCCCTTCCCCAGGAAGAGCTGCAGCTCGGGCAGGAGCAGTCACGAGGTGCCTGCCTTGGCAGGGTGGGCTCAGGCAGGTGGGATTGTGCCAGGCTGCACATCTGAGCATGCAGCCGGGGTGATGCTTGAGGTGATGCTGCTGCCAAGGTCACCTCCCCCTGGCTCCTGGCACACTGCTCTATGCTCACTGCAGACCCTCCCCAAAAGGGCCAGCCAGCTCCTGGGTGCCAGGTGCTGCTCTGGGGGAGGAGTTCATGGATGGGGCAAGCACTGGTGTAGGCTGGATGGGGTGCAGGGGGGTGTGCCCCCATCCCTGAGCCAGGCAATGTCACGGGTGAGGATGCTGCTGTGTCCTGTGCATGGTGCAGGCGTGCTGGGGCAAGCACTCCTGCTCAGGGTGATGTTGGGAGCTGCAGGGGCTGAAACATGTCCCTGCTTGTGCTGAGGATCCGGCAGGGGTGGCTCTGCAGGGACTGCACCCAGCCAGCTGCTTGCTGCCTGGTGAATACTGAATATTCAACCTCTTCTGGGTGCTCCTGTGATGCCCAGCTAAGGCAGAGGCAAAGGGGCTGGTGCTTGGGCTTCTCTAGGCAGCCAGGGAAGGTTTTGGGGGCTCACAGCAGCCCTGGGTCTGCTCTGGTGCTCAGTTTGTGCTGTGCTGCATCTTCTATTGGGATGTGAGTGCGGGAGCCTGCGAGGTGCTACCAACTCCAAAGCATCTCACATCCCCTCCCTGATCCCATGGAGATCTCTGCTCAGAGGGTGCTGTAGGAGGAGATGGGTGCTGCAGCTCCAAACCTGCCCCTGGGGCTCTGACCCTTCCCCCTTGGTCACTTGGGATGTTTTCCACTGGCCAGTGGCAGGGTTTAATCCTAATTGACCTGGACACAGCTGCCTGCCTGGAAAATGGGGCAGGCAGGAGTGAGGGTTCAGAGCTGGGCTTCTGGCAGGTGAAAAGAGAAGCTAAAAATCCTTCTCTGTTAATCTCTCAGGCTGCCCCACAGATCTGCACCTGGAGCTGTGTGAAATGCAAAGCTCTGCTGGTTTGGGCTCTGCTGGGGTGGTGGGAGCTGTGGGTGCAACCGTGCTGCTCTGTCCCAGCATCCTATCCATGCTGCTGAGACCCAGAAATACAGGCTCAGCTACTGAACCCCTGCACTTGTGTGTTCTGGCCAGGGATATAATCTGTTTCCCCTGAGTGGTTCAAATGCATCTTATTCCAGTAACACCAGCAAGAGCTGGAGCTGCTGCTGGGCAGGGAGCTGAGGGTGGCTTTGCTTTCTGCAGTGAGAACCTGGCTGTTTAACTCCTGACCCTTCCCTGACACCCAGGAAAACTGGAGACCACCTGAGCCAAACAAAGCTGTTGCATCCCTTAAATCCACTTAACACTTCCCAGAACCTTAAAATCCTCCAGGAAGGAGAGCTGGCCCCACAAATCAGTGCAGATGCAAATGTATGCTGTGTTCTGGACAGGCTTTTTTAAATTCAGAGATCTCTGGCCCTGCGGGTTGGCAAGGTGAAGATGACCTTGTGGTCATCCAGTTGAAGCTGGGCATGAAATTGTTAGCCAGGTAAAGAGGGGAAATGTGAGGACGGGCTATGAAGAGGTGAGATAAGAGGCACAGCGTGGCCAGGGCACGGCTGGAGGTGCAGCAGGTTGTGAATGGGGAGAGAGGATGTGGTTTGCTGTTTCCTTTGTTGATTGCTATGAAAAAAATATCTGAAAAATGGGCTTCCTGCAAGACAAAGGTGAGGGAATTCCCCTGGCTGCTGAGGTGCTGCCAAGCCCTTTGCTTCCTACAATCTCAGTGCTGGGTATCAACAGCATAAATGTTGTGCAGACCCTAGGAATTGGTTTCTATGGGAATACCTCAGGTCCTCTGCTCCCAGGACCCTCTGACACCCCCATGGGGAAACTGAGGCAGGGAGGAGCCCAAATCAGAGGAAAATGCTGGCTCTTTCTGCAGCAGCTGGGCTGGACTCAGCTTTGGGAGTGCAAGGAGTATATTTATTGCTAATAGGATGCAAAATCCTTGTTTTGATGAGCATTAGAGCAAAGCAACAGCCTTGGCTCTGTGGCACGAAAGGGACGGAGTTTTTATAGACTTGAGGTGTGAGCTCAACTTTGCTGCAGCCTGAAACAAACTGGGAGGGGAAAAAAAACCTCATGATCTCAGGCTTTTTCTCTGCTTCCCTGGGGAAGCTCAAGCCCAGGGATGGCTCCCTGCTCTGCCCCTGCAGGCAACGATTGCCTGGGGAGCCACAGTGAGAATGGGATGGAGGTAAACTTAAATTCCAGGCAATAAAATAGCTTTTTATGGTGCAGGGACTTGGTGCTGGCTGAAGTCAGAAGAAACACTGAGGTGGATTATAAATGGCACTGGTTAATCTTTAACATCAACAGGAAGGCAGAGGCTCAGGTGGGAAATTCCAAAGGTTGCAAACAAAGCTTCTGGCCCATGTCAGAATGAAAAGCTGGTCCCTAATGAACATTCTGGGGGGAATTCTGGCCCGGAGACACTTGTCTGACATCAAAGCAAAGCATTAAGTAACCAAAGGGCACCAGAGCTGGAGGTCTTGCATACACATGAAGCTTTGGGAGCCTGTCAGGTCCAGCTGATATCTGTGGGGTTCCTGGACACACTTCAGTTTTGGGTTCAGTTGTGTCCTAATGCTCTCAGTGCTCCCTGGCAAAGACTTTGGCACCTTGGTAGCACTTATTGGGCTCTAGGAGAGTATCAAGAAATGGGCTGCAAAGGTGTGATGTGTTGGGCTGCTGCTGCCTGTGCAACAAGCCACCTTCTCCTCTCCTCTGCCACCACCCATCGTGTGGCCCCATGGACCAGCCCATGTGTGTGACTTGGCTCCCATCACCACAGGTGCTTTGGCTTTCTCATGTGCTTTGTTGCAGCAGTCAAAGCAAGCTGCAGATTTCTCCCTCCCTTCCTTCCTTACCTTAAGGTGGTTTCCTTTCATTAAGATCCTTTTCATCTCTAATATTAATAGAAAACTATTATTTCCTTATTTATGTCTTGGCTTTGCCAACTGTGAAAGTTTTTGAGTAGCTTTTAGACCTGACTCAGTTTGCTGGAAATAAACTTTGTGTTTGTATCTCCTCCCAACAAACTGAAGTGACAGTGGGGCTGCAGGATGGGTAGGTCACACCTTGCTTCCCTGGGCTTGGCATCACCTGATCAACCAAAAGAATCCATCCAAAAGCTCCTGGTTGGGCTTGGTGCCTTTGGAAGATTTATTCTTCCCAAATATCAGTTCCTGCTGGGAGTCAGGAGCATCCTTGTGCTGTGTGGGGATGGGGGAGGTGGAGAGGTGCAGCCTCGGTGGCTCCATGCCAGGGCTCTTCCAAGTCATCCTCCAAATGAAGTGGTTTTAAAGCAATTCCTTCCTGCCTTTTTGCTGGGGTTGGGAAGGAAGGGAGAGAGGCCAGGGTGAGCTGAGTGTGGAGATGTGGTACGTGGTGAAATCCCCAGGGGTGTCTTTGCTCAGCCTGCCCAGAAACCAGAAAACTGGGAAGCAAGAAGGGTTTTACAGTATTTTTTTTTAAATAATGGCACTGCAAAAAAAAGCATGGAGCATCTGTTTGTGAGCAGAGGGCAGTGTCATCCTGGTGTGGGGGGAAATCCTGGATGAACAGCACTTCCCCAGCTCTGAGCTGCAGTGCTGTGCTGGAGGCTTCCCAGCAGCTGGAAGGATGGGATTCCTGCAGTCCTGCCTGGCTTAGTCAGGAGGTGATGTGCAAACACACCTGGTTGCTGGGAGAGGAGCTTGGCTCATGCTCCCTACCTGGCTTGGCACCACCAGATGTGTTTTCCTATGGGAGGAACCTTCTCCAGAGGGCAGGCTGCTCTGTGTGGGCTCTCAGGCATGTGGTTTATTGGTTTTCCCTGGCTAGGAGAGCTTCAGGGGCAGGCAGCCCAAAGGAGATGGGTGCTGGTGGAAATGACCTCTCCCCTGTGTGGGTTTGCCAGGCCTGGAGTCTTTGTGCAGGCAGGGTTGTCACCTACAGCCTGGCCATGAAGCCAGCAGGCTCTGGAGTCCCCCTGTCCCATGTCTGTGTCCAAAAACAAATGAAGTCTGGTGGCTTCCTGCTCCTTTGGAGCTCTTCTGACCTGGCAGGAGCATGGCATGGAGCTGTTTGGCTCTGGCAGCACAACTTTCCCATGCACTTTATACCCCGGTGATGGGGCTTTGCATGTGCTTCCCCCTGCCTTTGCAGCTCCTGAGCAGGAGGAATGGGATCTTTAATTACTCTGCAAATAGCTTTGAGAGAAAGCCACAGTTCATCTCGCACAGGATGCTGTGAGAGAGATTGCTGCTCCCGTGGGTTTTCCTTCCAGAGCATCCCTGGGGGATCCCCCTGCACCTTGTCTGTTGGCAAATGCTTTTATGCTGGTTCCATTTCATGGGAATCCTCTAGGGAGGTCTCCAGATGCATCTGTGTGAGGGCTTCTCTCTGCCTCTAGGCTTAAAATAACCCCCCCAGTTCAGAGTTATCTTGTCTCTGGGTTTGCTGCTTGGGTAACCTCTGCAGAGTGGTTACCCAGTTTAACCACTGAAGTTACTGCTGGAGCTGGTGGCTGCTGAGTCCTGATGCTCCTCTGCTGCCCAGGGACAGACCTGGTGGTCCGAGCTGCCAGGAGACAGCAAGGCAAGCCCTGTGCTGGCTTCACTGCTCTCCTGCTTAAATAAACAGCAAAACCAGATGGGTTTGCTGCAGGGAAAGTCCCTTGTCCATCCCTATAGCTCTCCTGGTGTCCAAGTCCCTCTGCCTGTCCTGCTCAAAGCCACCATCCCTTTGCCACCCTCTTGCCACACTTCCAGCTGAGCTGCCAGCTTTCCCAGGGAAATCCTGCTTTCCCAGGAAATTTATTGTGGAGAGGCTCTGGGTAGCTGTGAGGATCAACAGTCCCGGGGCTGTGCTCCCCCAGGACCCCGGGTTATCACCCCCCACCCCCCTGCTCAGGCGCACATGAGGTTGTAAACCCCTGACTCATGCAAACTGGCACTCCTGACTCCGATGGGAAAAGCTCTCCTCACGTGAGCCTGTGTGCAGGCTCAGGGCTCTAATGATGGGGTTTGCCCATCTCGTAGCGTGGGAACGGGAGCCATTAGCCCCTAAACCTCCAGATCATTCCCCATACATTAATGTGTCTAATTAGTTGAAGCCTGGTGCCTTTTTCTCTCCGTAATGACAGTGGAGCTGCACTTGCTCGTGTTCCCTCTGCGTGCTGGTACTTCATTATATAATGATACAGTGTGTGTTGTAATACCTATTCCCAGCTGACAGTGGGGTTTTTGGCACATGCCTCATCCGGGGCTGATTAGGCAATGGAGGAGACAGGGTAGTGCAAATAAACCTTTGGGTTGCATCCTTCCTAATTAGCTGGGAAGTTGCTGGTGCAGGGGGGGAATTGGGGCTGGGTGAGGACCTGGAGCTGGTGGGTTGCTTGGAGAAGGTTGCTGTGGGATGAAAACCTGTTGCCTGTTTTCAGGCTCCTTTAGGGGATGAGCTGCCCCTTCCCCCTGGGCTGTTTCATTGCCAGTCCCTTCTTCCAGGGAAACCATCTCCACGGCAACCTCAAACCTCCAGGCTCTGCCTCGGAGCTGCTCTCCCATCCCCAGGACCTGCTGGGTAAGTGGCTCTGCAGAGCCAGCCATGGTGGCCCTGGCCACCGGGTCCCTCGGGCACCTCTGTGCAGCCCAGGGAGGTGAGGGCTGGCGTTGGGCTTGCCAGGGGTGTGGGTAGATTTTAAAACTCATATCCTGGCTCCCCTCATCCTTGGGGCTTGGCTTGTGCTTGGCATTGACTTAACAATGGGTGGCCATGGCTGTCCTCGTGTGCAGGGAGCTCTGGAGGGGGTGGCTGGGCTCAAGGTGAACCCTTGTGCTGGTGCCTCCTGCCTGGGCTCAGGGCTGGTGGGGCATCCTTCAGTAAAGGTCTTGGTTAGGCTGTGACCAAGTAAATTAACCAGTTTTCCATCTTTTCCATGAGCCTCCTAGGGAAGGCAGCAGGGCCAGCACCTGGAGATGGGGACTCTGTTCCCTCTGGGTGCTTCCTGGGCTTGGAGCATGGGGTCAGTGACCCCTGTGGTGGTCATTGCTGTGCTACCCAGCTTGCAGCACCATCTGTGTGCATCCCTGGGGTGCCAGGAGGGTGGTGATGCACTGGGAAGAGGAGTGGGCAGAAATGGGTGCTTTGAGATGTGGGGTCTTGCTGCAATCCTGCCTGGGGGCCAGGTGCTTCCTGGCACAGGGAATCAGCTGGAAACACAGTTCATTTCTGGCATAATTGGGATTAATGGTGTGGAACTGGGGGGGGGAGAAATGTGTAATCAGGGTGTGCTTTGCCTGGGGCTGAGCCAGAGCAGGGTGCTGGGGATGCTGTGGGGCCAGCACTGGGTCCCAGCTCTGCCTGTGGCACTGACCCTCTCTGTCCCTTGGTCCCCACAGGGCAGGATGAAGCTGCTGGGTGCTGTGCTGCTGGCTGCTGGCCTGCTCAGTCCCAGTGCCCACGGGGAGCAGCTGCCCTGGCCAGATGAGCCCTCACGGACCTGCTACTTCCAGATGCTCAGTGGCACAGACAGTGAGTTCTGCAGGTGAGTGACTCCTCTTGTCTCCTTGCTCTGAACCACACTAGTCATGTGCTGCCCTTCCTGCCCAGCCTGTCGCCTCCTGGGACAGTTAATTCCATATCCCCTTTCCCAGAGCTATAAATATTGGTTGCTTTTTTCCTTTTGCCAGGAATCTGGGCCAGGGTGAAGCAGAGCAGTGCCTGGTGCACTGCAGCTCTTGCTTTATGCAAGCTGAGATCTTGGTGTCTCTGATCACCTGGAGATGTTCCTTGGTCAATTTTGCAGAGGCTTTTAAAGCTCCTGGCAGCTTCAGAGCTGGCAAATGCTCCCTGTGGGAAGTTTCAGAGGAAGGAGGCTGCTTTTGGGGAAGGAAAGTGCTAGAACAGGTCATCCCACAGACCTCAAAGCTGGTCCTGTAGAGATGTTGATGCTTGGGAAGAGGAGGGAGCCTGGGGAGGTTCTGGAGCTGCAAACAGGCAGTTTGCTGTGGTACCAGCCCCCAGATGCACCCCTTTATTGGGTGTTTTGGTACTGAAGGTCGCTGGCTTAACCTCTTGTTGCCTCGGGATGGGAGGCAGGGCTGGGTAAGCAGAGGCACAGGTTCCCCTTGCCTTTGGGGGATTCTTAATGTCCCACACTACTGGGAGCTCCTGCATCAAACATCCTTTCTGCTCCTTCTCAGGTGGCAAAAACACTCTGAAAATGAGTGACTTCAGCTTCTAGATTAAGGCAAGCAGAGGCTTTGCTTGGCCCCAAGCAGAGGGCACAGAGCTCAAATGGCCAAGGGGGAGTAGGGATAACTTTGCTCCCCAAGCCTTAGATAAACCCATGTGTGCCAGAATTTTTAAAGACTATGGAAAATACTGGGGACAATCCCAGGTGTGCTGAGCTGTAATGAGTATGTAAGGTCCTGCTGCCTGGGAGAGGGAGCAGAACCTGTGGTGATGTTACAGTGTGGGAGAGTGCTCATCCTGGGGCACAAGGTCACCTCTGGTGGCAGCAAGCTGTGTCCTGCATCCCCCACCCATCACTGCATCCCCAGCTCCAGCCTGGCTGGGAAGTGTCACCAATTCCCATCGCCTCCATGGTGTGGGCTCTCCCAAACACACTTTTCTCCCTCTTTTTCTCCCCAGAGGGGATTTAGAAGTTATCTACCCGGAGCTGGGTGATGTGGGCTGCACGTACATCCCCCAGTGCCACCAGTACCGCCGGCGGCTCAGCAGGGAGTGGGGCAGCCCCCGTGTCCGGTACCCCCAGGCTGTCAAGGTGAGTCCCGGTCGCGTCGCCCGTGCTTGCTCCATGCTTCTGTGTTAATGGTGTGAGCATATCCCAGCGAGAGGAATTCCCTGGGAAAGGATGCTCTTGGAGAAGGTTGCCAGGCAGGGACACCCAGGGGCTGTCCTTTGGGTGCAGGGGGCAGCCCAGGAGCTGCACCCCCTGCACAGGGATGGCTCAGCATCGCTGTCCTGCTGCCAAAGTGTTGTTCTGCTGCTTGGCTTGTGCTTGTCCAGCTTTTTGCCGGAATTGGGGTGACTTTCTAAGCTTTGACCTGTGCTTTCCCATAGTTTTGGGGGTTTTGGGTTGAAGCTGAGCTGTGGGTGAACTGAAACTCAATATTTTGCTGCCTCGTAGCCTGTTTTTATTCCCCCTTGTAGCCCATTTTCCCCCCTTATTGCCCTTTCCTGGTCTATTCCTACCTTGTAACCAAATAATTTGCAACCAGAAGTCTTTATTTTTTTCCCCAATTTCTTATAAACTCACAGCAAACACAAGTTTTGGGGAGGGTGTTTCCATCCCCGGGCTCTGCCTGGAGCCCCCGGGCTAAGGACCCCGTAGCCCCCGGGCGATCGTAGCGAGGGTTTGGTGTGTGATGGGGCTACCGGTAACGAGGGGAGGAGGAGGGGGGGGAGAGCCCGGTCCTGGCTCGTAGCCCACCCGCCGGGACCGCTCGCCACGGGCCGGGGCTGCCGTTCCCATTCTCCGCCGCCAGGTGGCAGCATTGAACTTCCCAGGGCACTGGGAGAACTGGGAGCACTGGGAGCCGCTGGGCACCTCCTGGGTGGTTCATCCCCGGACCCCTGCACTTGGGGAGGGGGTGCCCTGGGGAGGCTCAGTGCGGTGTCATTGGTGGTGGGGTGGCACCTGCTGTCACCCCCCCAGTTTGGGGACTGGTCAAAGTGTGCTGTGGCATCAGCTTGGCCCCAGACCCCCAGTGCCATCCTTGCTGACACCCTAGGAGCTGCCAGGAGGGGTTTCCCTGTTGTTGGCTCCCACCCCGGAGCTGTGGATGCTTCTGCTGTAGTTAATAAGGGAGAAACTTGGCTCTTGTGTGACTTGGCTTTGCCTTCTGGAATCCCAGACTGGGTTGGGTGGGAAGGGACCTCAAAGCTCACCCAGTGCCACCCCTGCCATGGGCAGGGACATCTCCCACCACACCAGGGTGCTCCAAGCCCCATCCAACCCAGCCTGGAAGGAGCAGCCACAGCTTCTCTGGGCACCCTGGGCCAGGCTCTCACCACCCTCGCACCAAACAATTTCTCCCTCCCATCCCATCTCCATCTCCCCTCTGGCACTTGGAACCCGTTCCCCCTCATCCCATCACTCCCTGCCCTTGGCACCAGTCCCTCTCCAGCTTTCCTGGAGCCCCTTCAGGCACTGGAAGGTGCTCTGAGGTCTCCCCAGAGCCTGCTTTTTAGGAATCAGTTTCTGGCTATTCCATCACTGTCTGGAAAGTCTCTTCCCCCTGGTGATCACAACTTTCTCTTACAGTCTAATCCTTCCCCAAAAATACCCCTCCCTGGCAGAGGATGCTGTCCACAAACCATCCATGACTTGGGCATGGCTTTCCAGTCATTTGAAGTTTCCCACAGATGGAGGCAGTTGCTTTTCCCTTTCTCTGCCCTGGGAAGCAGAGCAGGGCTGGGAGAAGGGAAGTGGCTGTGAGGATGCTGGTGGATGCTGCTCTGTGCAGTGAAGGATGCTCGGGGAGGGTTTGGGGATCCACTATGCTGGGGGGGGTGTGGGTTTGTGTTTGTGACCCTGGGAATGAGCAGGTGGGTGAAGCTGGCCAGGCTGTGTGTGTTTATTTTGGGATGGATGGATGGGCAGGTCCCTGGGAGCCCGTTGCAGGGGGGCAGTGACTGCCGCTGGCAGCGGGGCTGGCTCATGGCTCATCTCCACTGGCAGATCTGGCACCGCTTCCTTCCAAGACAACTCGGCACATCTTGCACTGCAGTGGCATCTGAGGACATGGGCCCTGCTGCTTCCCTTGGTTTGGGTTTCTTCTCTCCTCTGGCCTTGGCCAGAGACACGTTCCCCAGTTCTGCACAGCCGGGAGCCTTCCCAGTGCAAACTGGGGGGTTAATTCTGGTCAAGGGGCTGGGGTGGCCTTAAATCTGTTGCAGAGTAGTGGCTCTGAATTGCCTCAGACTTTCTTTATATGAATATAGATATATAGGAATATAGATACATTAATCTTGAACCTGTAAGGATGCTTTGGGGTAATATTTCCCCCCAAAATATCACCCAGATGTGAGTGGGAATAAAAGTTGCCTCCTCTTGTGCTAGGACTGAGACATGCACAGGCGATGGGGTTGCTGTTTATGGTTTACAATGGGATTTCTAAGGTCAGGAAATGTGATTTTATATTTTTTTAATTTTTATTCCCAAATGAGAATGGGGAAACTTCACTTGGCTGGAGTTATCTGCATGGGTATGTGATGCTTCTCAGCTTGGTGGGGTGGCACAGCCCTGCTGAGGCTCAGCGATCTCGTGGATGGAGCAGTGAGGGATGGGCTGGGTAAAGGGCTGGCTAGGATTTGTTTTTTTTCTGTCAAAATCAGTGTCAGAAAAACTCGGGGTTTGAGTATGAAAACTTGTGTAGGAAGTGTTTGCTTTCTGTGGAACACTTTGTCTCTTCAAAGAAAAACAGCGACCGAAAAAGCCCAATGCGCCGTGTTTGTTTTTATCGCCGGAAATATTTATCAGTGTTCTGAGGAGGGGGGACGGGATGTTTCCCATCCGTGTTCCAGATAAGGGCTCTGCTGGGGGCTGCGTTTCACCCTGCCTGTGCCACAGGTCTCTGCTGGTGGCCTGCTTGTGCCTCGGTGAAGGCAACGTCGATGTGTTTGGGGGTGGAGGTCCTTGCAGTGGGGTGGCATTTACCACCACTCAGCCTGGGGGGCTTTAATTCATCACCTTGTGTGCTTATAGGGTTTTTAACATCCAGTTTAGACACTGGGACACTGCAGCTTTATCAGACACCCCTTTTACTTCCAAAAAGACCCATTTTGACTTTTTTTGGTGTGAGGAAGGCAGCTGTTACACCTGGCCACTGCCTCTGAGTGCACACTCAGGGCTGTGCAGAGGAATCGAAGATGCATTGCTGGGCATGGAGAGGCTGAGTGATGGTTTGGGTAGCCTGGTAACCCTTTAACTGGGCACAGATGTATAAACCTTGAGTGTGTGGGGGGTGTCCATCCCACAGCCCTGTGCAGGAGCAGAGCAGCCAGTTGGTCCACCCTGGTGCTGCAGAGATGCAGCCCTGCGATGCTGAGGATGCTTGGTCCTTGCTGGGGGACTGGATAAGTTGCTCCACAAGCATCACAGCGGTACCCAAGGGTCACAGGGGAAGATGTCACATGGATCAAACACTAAACACATCCAGCAAAACATTTGTTGGCATCCTCCTGAAAAGCCCAGCAGAGAGGAGCTGCAGCCAGTCCAAGGAGGAAGCGAGAGCGGAGAACATCTGGATAGAGGGGAAATGCACCCTCCTTGTCCTGCCTCAATATTGCTTTGCTCAACCAAAAATAAATTGGAAAAGAAAATTGGACATTGCATCAATTTGGGGCGAGTTTATAAATTCTGCAGCTAAGCAATCCCAATAGAAGGTGATAGATGGGTGGGGAGCACGCAGCCCCAGCCGTGATGTATGGTCGCATTAGCGTTACATGATTCTGTTTTATTACCGCTGCTGGTGGCAGACAGAAAAACAGATTACACTTGAGATCAAATCGATAGGAACTTTATTTACTGGCCTTTTAAAAACATATTTCTGCGCTTTATAAAAACATACGGTAGATGCTATTGATAGAACTTGTCTGCTTGTTAAAAAGCAATTTACCCGCCGCGATGCTCTCGAGCTGCAGTTTATGGTGCTACCTTTTACCTGCTCCTCCAGATTTGTTTTCATCACAGGGTTTGACGACTTCCTTAAAGGTTTCTTAAAGGTTGTGCTGTCCCCTGGTTTAGGGTATGGGGAAAGGGGTAGGATTTGCTCTCCAGCCAAGGGACCAGATGTTTCAAAAATGCTTTGCTCAGGGTTCCTACCCCAAACTGGACTTTTTTAAGCTTAAATTGTTCTTGCAAGAGCCTTCTCCTGTCCAAACCAGTCTGAGAAGACAACTTGCGTATCTGAACCAGAAGATCTTTCTGCAGCTGTGTTGTGGGGCTGGAGAGCCATGTCCTGCCATGACACTGGGGACTGTGGCCATGCCCGGGGTGAAGGGCAGGAGAATGAGCCTCTCCCAGGAGCTTGGGTGTTCCTGGAGTCTGTGGCTACATCCACTTGCTGGTTATGTCCCAACTCTGTCCCCTCCTTTTGTGAACACTTGGTGGCTGGGTTGGGGACAGTCCTGATTTATAAAGGTTTCTGTTCTCAGGGTCTGGGGCCCATCGTTTGGAAAATTCCTTGTGTGAGGAAATTCATTAGCTCTTGACAAAAGAAGTTCTGCTTAATCTCCTACTTGGGATGTGCTCCAGTTGTGTCAGGCTGTGATTTGCAGCTGGCAAAGAGGGGGCTTTTGAGTGGCACTCAGGTTAAATTGGAGTCTCATTAAAGAAGATGGTTTTTAGCAGAAGATTCCTGACAGTTTGTGTATCCTCCTTGGCTGGTGGAACTGTCTGGGGTTAAGGAGCCACTGGCGTGTTTTTTCTCTCAATCCAGTCTGGGCTACTTAAAAAACAATGGCCCAGCATTCCTTCCCCATGCTGTCACCCAGATATTACTGGGATTAGGCCGAGTCCCTGGTGATGAACCCCTCCCTTCTGCCCTGCTGGAGCTGGTGCTGGTTTGGGTTCCCATGCCCCGGGACCTTGCCGTGGCATCCCAGCATCCCAACTTCAGAGAGCTGCCAGCCCCATGGCTCCCTGGCGCCACAGACCCTCCCAGCTCCACAGTGACTTCTGAGCAGAGGGGTTGGTGTGAGGCCTGTGAGCTACCAAAGGGCCTCTTTGAGGGCTTCAGTGTGGGGTGGTAAAGCAACAAAAAAAGTGTGCTGCAGGCTTTTCTGTGCTGCATCAGCCCTGTCCTCTGCTGACCTGCTCCCAGGCAGGATCAAGCTGCTTGGGTGGAGGTTTGCAGTAGAATCATTGAGGTTGGAAGGGACCTTCAAGATCACTAGGGCTGGTCCAGGATGTGATCCCCCTGGTGCACCTCTGAGCAAAGCCTGGCTTTACTTTTGGTGCCTTTTGTGAAGCAGGAGTGCTCTGTGAGCATCCTTGATGGAACGTGCTGGAGAAGTGCAGAGGGGATGGGTGGAATAGCTGGTGCCACGCATGATGAGGACCTCTCTGCATGAGCAGTCTTGGCAGAAGTGTCACTTCACATCTGTTTCACAACCTACACGTCTGCTGGACACTTAACCACCCTGGACAAATAACCTTCCACTTCAGGCAGGTGGGTGGGCTCTGGAGATGGCAAGAACCTCCAGGTCATCAAGTGTGCTCTCCTCATTGCTTATGTATCAGCATCTGCAGGGCAGCCACTTGTGTCTATTTCCCCAGCAAAACATTTGAAGCAGGGGATGATTTCCCTTTGATCCCCATAAACACTATGCAGTGATCAAAGTTTAAGCTGCTTTGGATGAAATAATTGCTTAACAATCATATAAGACAAAGTGATTCAACAAATGACAATTAGGACTGGTGATATACGGAACAGATGCATTCAGTGTACCATATTATAATGTGCTAATACAAGATTGACAGCACAATAATAGGAGAGAACAGCCACTCAGCCTATAATTCCAAACCAAATGTGAGGCTGTCCACAGAGCTCAAATCCTAACAGGCTGTAAAATTAGAGGTAAGAAGGCACAAGGTTCATAAAGACTCATTAGCAGGTTGGCTGTGAGTTTCTAAAGGGGGGAGAAATTTCCTGGTGGAGAATCACTTGTGGGATGCGATGCCAAGGGGGGAGACCTCAACCTCCTCAGGTCTCTGTGTTGGGGAGTGAGTAACCTATAGCTCTGTCTCAAGTGGGCTCCAGCTGCTGCTGTTCCCTGTTAACACCAGGGTGGCTCCTCTGCTGGGTCAGCATCCATGTCCTGGTGCTGGGGCACTGGAAGCATCAACTGGTGTTACTGTACAGCACAGATACATCAACCAGACACTGGTGTTAAGGGCCAAATGAAACTAAGGCTGATCTGAGCACTGAGGTCTAATGGGTGATCCCCAGGGGAGTTGGGTGCTTCCCAAGCCCTGAATGATACTGATGGGTGACAGGGCCACCCTTTAGCCCTGTCCATGGCAATTAAGGCAGTTGGCTTGTGCTTGCTCTTCTCTCTGGGTAAATCAAGAGTTGGGGACATGTGTGGGAGCAGAGGCTGTCAGTCTCAAGTGCCCTGTGTGAGTGGGGCATGTGCAGAGGCAGGAGTTGGGGTCCAAACCCTCCATGGGCTGGATGTACCAGGCAATGTGCTGCTTGTGCTGCTCGCTCCTTCCAGAGCGGCTGTGGAGCCAAAGAGATCAAAGGAACCAATATTTTCTGCTCTGGTGACAAAACAGACTTCAGCTCATCTTGTACTTTACACACACCATGCACTTATCCCACTAACATATAATTTTATCATATTTTATTATTAAATAAACATGCGAGAAAATACACTTTTTGTGTGTGGGGGAGGATGAAAAGGTTTGGTAATTAAAACTTCTATCCATCACTGCTTAACTTCAGGAGATAATTGTGTTGCTTCTGCAGATGTAGACTTGGTGTTGAATCACCCAGTTCTGTGTTAAAATCGGAGCTGGTGTGTGTGGAGCTGGGATGCGCCGGGGGCTGTGTGGGATCCCGGTGGGTGCATCCCAGGGAGGGGGTGATGTGCATTGCCCAAGGAGTCAGAAATTCAGGGTTTTTTTGTGATACCGATTTATTGGATTGGCAAGTCCCTGTTGGCACAGGGCATCGCTTTACCCACTTAGTTTTTAACCTGTTAATCCAAAAGCTGTTGCGGTCCGTGCGTCTGTTGTAAATAAATCTCTATTTCTTTATTTTTTAATTGCAAAGCCAAGCTGCATTGTGGAAGCAGAACAATCTATTGAAAATTACTCAATATTTTTTTCCCCACCCCATTTTTGGGATTTTCCTGGGACCCTCTGGGTGCCAACTGCAGCCTGTGCTGTCCTTAGCTGGGGTGACACGAAGAGAAAAGGCTGCAAAGCTCACCCCTCCCCTTATTTAACCTCCCTACCCATTTTATTTTCAAGGAGACCCTTAGGGACTGCTGCCCCCACAGAACACAAAGCCTGTCTGGGGAAAAGTCAGGTTCAACACCATGGTCCATGGCAGATCAATGAGCCCTGAAGTGAGGTGTCACATTCATTGTGTCTCCTGCCATCCCCAGGACCTGCCTTGACTGTTTCAAAAGGAATTAGGGCTGGTTTGGGTGGGCAGGAGGGTTTATAGCAGGAGGCAGGCTCCTCCACTTGTCTTGAAAATTGAATCTGGGGGACCTGAAATTGTGTTTGATCAGGGGGTTGAGCTGGGCACGGCTCCCCCACACCCTCCTCATCTCCTCTGCATCCTCCCTGGCTCCTCCGTGCTGGGTTGGTACCCAGAGGGCACAGCCAGGCTCTGGTGGGTCTCACCGGGATGTCATGAGTTGGTGAGGTGCTGGTGGCTTGGATTCAGGAGGAGGGGGAGAGCCAGGAGAACAGTGCTGTACGGGAGGGGATAAAGCATCCCCTGACCTTGCTGATAGCCTTCCCATGGGACCGTCCCAGCATCTTCCATCCCAGCATCTTCCATCCCCTCTCCAGCATGCTCCTGGCACTTGTGCCTTGAAAACTGAATCTGGGGGGTGAGCTGGGCACGGCTCCCCCACACCCTCTCCAGCATCTGGGATGGCTCAAGTAGGCTCTGGCTTCAATTTTGGCACTGGAGGCTATCAATGCCCTTCAGCAGATGGAGGAGCAGCCCTCTTGAGGTCCCTTTTCCACAGGGAAACTCCTCTCTGTCCTGCTTTCCTGCTCTGGCTGTCTGTCCCAAGCATCTCCTCCGGCTTGGGACGGCATCCCGGGGAGTGCAGCATCCCTGCTGGGCTCTGAGCTGGAGCCCCCGGAGAAGCCATCCCGGGGAGCCTTCCTCCCCTGCAGCATCCTCCCTGCCAGCACAGGAGCCTTTTCCACGGATGAGTAATTCTTCCCAATTTGGGGGCTCCTTCCTGCGCTGTGACAACCCCGGGCTCGCCTGCTTCTTTCCAGCTGCCAATCTACGGCAGAAATCTCCCCCTTTTTCCCGGCGGAGGGGAGGAGCCGGGGGATCTCGGTTATACAAGCCGGGCTTGGGGTTCCTATTTTGGATCCCTCCTTCCTGCCTCCAAATTGCAGCTTCGAATGTGACAAGTTACAAAACACTTGAGTCATTTCTCTCTCGTGCATGCTCTCGTTTCCCCCACGAGGAGAAGCTTGTCGAGGTTTGGGTTGTTTTATAGGGAATAGAAAAAATAAATTAGTGGCGTGGGGGGGAAAGGTGTCTCCTTGCCTCCCCCCC
>VZRW01010273.1:28501-49663 GCA_013398125.1 Aegotheles bennettii
CCCTCCCAAGCATCCCAGACCCCCTGAGCATCCTGACCCTGAGCATCCTGACCCAGAACATCCCTGCCCTGTGCCTTCCACCAGGGCAGCTGCCTCCCAGCCTCTAAAATCTAGTGCTTTAATAACAGAGTGTTCGGGCTGTAAAGGGACTGTGGAGACAGCGGGGAAATAATTGTGTGGCTGGGGGTTATCAGTTCACAGTGTGTCCTGCCCTGGGTTGGGCCATTTCTAGACTAAAACCCGGTGGTGAGGGTAGGGCTGTGTTGATGAAAATGTCCCTAATGGCCCATCCCTGGGGACCACACACTGGTGGGCTGTGACCACCCTGGCCCTGCCGTGCCTGAGGGTCCCTGACCCCTCTTTGCTGTGCAGATGTTTGCAGCAACAACCTGGTCCCTGTTTTGGTGTGTGCTGTGCTGCTGCGTACACTGTGCTTGGGCAGAGGCTTCACCTCTGTCCTGGGCTGTTGGAAACACCCAACAGGTTGCTTTTATGTATTTTAAGGATTTTGTGTGCGAGTGCCAGAGCACTGGACCAGGCTGCCCAGAGAGGCTGTGGAGTCTCCTTGGCTGGAGACATCCAAACCCCGCCTGGATGCGTTCCTGTGTGATGGACTCTAGGTGACCCTGCTCTGGCAGGGGGGTTGGACTGGGTGAGCTTTCGAGGTCCCTTCCAACCCCTAGGATTCTCTGATTCTGTGAATGTGATGCTCTAGGAAATCCCACCCAGCTCTTCATATCCCTGGGGCTGCTCCTGCAGCTGTGTCCTGGGACACAGCACCCAACTCTGCCCCTGGGCTCGCATCCCAGCGTTTCCCACATGGGAAAAAGGAAGAGTGAGGGTGTGAATGCAAAATGTGTTGTCCCAGGGGACTGTCCCCAAGCAGTCGCATGGCCAGGGTAGGGGGTGATGGGTCCGGGGGGTTGTTTGTCTGGGAAATCACATTAAAAACCAGTTGTGGAGCGCTGGCACAGCCGCCGAGCGGGGCAGCAAAGGGCTGGGCCAGCGCCGGCTTTTTAATTTCAGAAATGTCACTGAGTCACCAATGACTCATGATTATAATGGGAGACATTTCCAACCCCGTGCATGACTCGGAGACGTCTTCCAGGGATATTAGAGCTGTTTGTAAAAGCCAGGCCTTGCCCTGGCTCTCTCCCCCCGCTCCCCAGCCGGGGGGTGTCCCCCTTCCTCACCAAGGTGACAGCCCGACAGCCGGGCTGAGGGTGCTCCGTGGTGTCCAGCGGGAGCAGGGGATGCATTAACGCTCCCCATCAGGTGGCAGGTGTCTATTAAAGTGACTCCCATCCCCGCTGTGCCTGGGCTGCCCTTGGCCCGGGGCTGCCCCAGCAGACAGCTCGGTGTCGGCGCTGTAACCTCAGCACCGCGGCTGCCGGGGTATGGGCAGGCAGAGGGGCAGCAATGTGGCCCCCCCCCTGGGCTGTGCTGGCTCCTGCCACTCTGCCTGCTGGGGATTTGTCCCCTTCCCCATCATTTTGGTTGCAGAAGTGGCTTTGTGGGTTTGTTATGGTGCAGAGCAGCAGCGTCGCGGGTGTTTCTGTATCTGAGCATCGTCTGGGTTATCCCTCTCTCTCCCGCTATTTCCTCCCCTTCCAACCAGGGAAATTGGTTTTCCCATTCCTGATGCATGTGGGAAGGGGATAGCTCTGTGGTCGGGTCCCCAGGCAGTGGGTGAGTGCTGCAGTGGGCACCCAAGTGTGTTGCTCCCCATCGGAGATGCTTCAGCCCTCGGCTCTTCCCACGGCTCACCTTAGCAGACAGCCCAGCACTATGCCTCCAGACCCAATTAATTAAGCGGGATTGGTATGAGCTAAATTAGGCAGGTGTTTGATCCAGTCAGACCAGTTCTGAGCTCCCAGGGTGACTGGTGTGGGTCTGTGCCAGCATTGTCCCCGATGTGATGCCTGGGAGCCGTGCAGTTCCCTCCTTGCTGGAAACACTTTCTCACCAAATAGCATTAAATATTCCTGAGCTGTGAACGTCTTGGACTGATTTTATTTTCCATAAATAAACTTGTTGGGAGATATTTGGAGATGGGCCTAAGCTGCAGAGCTTGGACTGGGTCCCAAACCTCGCTGCTGTTTGGGCTCGAGGGGTTGGTTCAGGATTGTTTTGAGCTTTATTTCAGTTTCCAGGGCTTGGGATGGAATAGCAGTCCCCGATGGGACCCTCCCAGTGCTTCCCTGAGCTCCCCACAGGCTGCTGGTGGGTGGAGAGGGGTGAACCAGCACCCCCTCATCCCCAGGCAGGGGCTATAGGGTGAGATCTATATAGGTTGCTATAGGTGTTGGGGTTTGCAGAAGCATCCGCTACCACTGGGTGTTTCTGATGTGTCTGGTTGGACACCATTTGTGTCTTTGAGAGGCACCAAATCCCCATTGCTTGAGCTGGGACCACGGATGCTCGATGTTTTAGCACCAGCATCTGCATTTGTGGGTGCAAACCCTTCCTTGTCATAGGCAGGAGGTGACAAATGGCTCCGAGCTGCCGTCTCCGCTCTGTCACAGCTCCTCGCTGGAAACCGCTTGCTTTCCAGATGGGGCAAAGGAAGAGGGGGAAAAAAATAAATCAATTCAGTTTATTTAATTTCCAATGGGGGAAGGAAACAGGGGAGCTGTAGGGATGTGTTTGCAAACCCACTCCCTGCATGGTGCATCCCGGATCAGTGGGGTGAGGAGGGGAGGGTTGGATTCCCTTCCCGGAGCGGCCGGGTGCTTTCTGCTCGTCCAACATGTGCCTGATTAATTATGACAAGTACAGGATTGCTCTTTTGGTGAGCTCACATGCTCCCTGAGCCCCTGGCACTCCCTCACCCTCGCCTTCCCTTCTTTTCACTCAATTTTCAGGCTTATGCTGAGCGCAGCCATGGGGAGAGGAGTCTAATCTGACCCGCAGACTCTGTCACATCCTCATTAATTTGGCCATGTCTCTCCTGGTAGCCTAAGGGAACCGTCACATTTTTAACGAGGCTCCGAGGAGGCCGTCACGGCGACAGCTTCATTTTGACAGCTGCGATGGGGAAGGTGCAGCAGGAGGTTTTGTGGTGGCTGCCGGGGCTCCCAGTACTGTTACTGGCCAGGGCTCCCAGTGCCGTCCCTGGGCAGTCCCTGTGCAGGATTTGTCACTCCCTGAAAGCTCCAGCAGCTCCACGCAGGGTGTTTCATTTCAGCTGGGATGTGACCACTGCTCCCGAATTTGTTGGCTGTTTAAAGCTGAGCCAGGCACGACCTGGAGCTGGTGGTGTCCCGTCCGTGGGGCTCTGCACATCCGAGCCCTTAGGAGAGCTCCAGGGTTTGGCACCATGGCTCAAGACAAGCTGCCCTGGACAATTCTGGGCAATTCTGCTTTTTATCCCCATTATCCCAAAATTTAAAAATTTGTGATGATTCCCTTCCCATGGAATATTCCCCGCTGGAGGGGTCAGAGGCCACATCCAGGAGCAGTTTTGTGTTCAGGGTGAGGATCTGTTGCTGTTGTGCACCAGGGCAGCAGCTGATCCAGAGGGATCGTGCTCCATCCTGGGAGCTCTTCTAGCCTATTCTAATGCAAATGCACATTAGCTGATAATCTGAATGTAGAGTGGATTATTTCACCCCCAGATGAGCTGCTGTAAGGCAGATTTTTTCTTTGCTTTCAGTATATTGAGCTGAAAAAAGACACAACCCCACCACAAAGAAACCCACCTTGGATTTACTTTTCATCACCAGAAATCTGTGCAAGAAACACACTCTTGCCCTAAAATAAATGAAGAAATACGACCTAATGACACCCTCTAACAGCTTTATCACATATGCACGGTAATTGCATCAGCAAACGTTTGTATTGCAATTAAAACGAGGAAGCAATAAACCATGAGAAATCAATTAAAATAGGATCCCGGCTGCCGGAGCAGCATCCCATCCTCCCATCATCGCCAAGATGCCGTGAGACTCAACCAGTCTCCTTAATCCTATTTCCCCCCCAAAGTGGGACTGAGCAGAGTGTTGATTTTTTCTCTCTCTCTCTCCAAATTTGGGTTTATTTTGGAGCTGGCAGCAGGTTGGGTCATGGTTGGGTGTCACTGGGTTGCTTAAAGCCACCAGGCTCAGCTCCTGCTAGGGCACAAGTGGGAATGTGAGCAGGATAACGCAGGGAATGTGCATTATTTAAAGCAGGATTCAGCTTTTTTGAGTATCAGCTCCTGCTGTGGGAATCCAGCCTTGTGCAAACGCTTGCTGCTGTCACTGCAGGCTCCTCCAGCCCCTTGGTGTCTGTCCCACACCCCCTGAGACCCTCCCTAACCCCAGGACCAGCTCTTTGCTCAGTCCATCACCCCAAATAACAGGAGCTTGGCTGCAATGTGCCACCCTGCTCCAGCCAGCAGGCACAGGACACCTTGCCCAGGGAGATGTGTTTCCTCCCGTGTGCGTTGGCAGAAAAAGGAGATAAACCCACCAAAACAAACCCTTCCCCTGCACGTGCGGCTCCTTCCCCCGGGAGAGGCTGAAAGAGAGACTGAGCCGCACGTGATGGATGTTAATCACATCATTTAATGCACTCCTGGAAGGCACTTGGATACAGGGCTGGGTAGGAACCCGTACGGAGTAGAATAGACTATTGTCTCCTGTTTCCACCAGCACCCATGGAGGGATTGATAACCCCACGAGGCACAATTCACCCGGGGTTTTATACCAAGGTGCAAATCACAGCTCTTCAATCGGGGAGTTTGCGGATATATACACGCTGAATGTGCCCATCTCAATACAAATAAATTCCAAAAAAAGCATAAAAATAGGTTTGGTTTGTCCCCAAAGGGCTGTTTGGTCCTGGGGGATACAGGAGAGGGGAAAATAGTGGTGGAGGGATCCTCTTGGTCCTGGGGGATACAGGATAGGGGAAAATAGTGATGGAGGGATCGCGCCTGCTTCCCACCCCAGCATCCCTGCACCAGATGCCTGGGAAATAATGAAAAGCCATCAAATCCTCTCTGTAGGTTGGAGAAGGGCTATTTGCTGCACGGGGCTGCCGGCGGCAGGGAATTGCCTTTCCGAGGCAGAAGCAGCATCCCATGGGCTGGCTCCCTGATTGAATTCCCCCTTAGTGAACCAGGAGCGTAATTGCAGCGCGGAGGAGCCGGGGCAGATCACACCTGCCGTGGAAATCAGCATCTCCATCCATCACCCGACCTTGGGAAGCAATTGAGGCGAGATGACTAAAAGTCCAGAAAAAAGTAGCAAACTTATTGACTAATAGATTTCTTAGTCATGAAGTCCCCATGCTCCATATGTACCAAAATCAAAGCAATTATGGATTTAAATGAAGCTGGAATCCGTGGTGCAGAAAATGCTTGTTTTAACGTAAAATGGGCCAGAGGTGAGCGACCTGTGGCACCCCTGGTAATGAAAGCTCTTCACAGCTTGCCGTGTTTCACCGGTGGGTAATTGCTGCGGTCGGTGATATGGCTCTGGCAGCGTTAATGATGCCCTGTTCCTTTCCACAGGACTCATTTAAGCTTCCCATTTTTTGAGGGATTTCAAAGCAACGAGGCAGCATGGGAATTAATGTGTTAACATGGACTGTTTCCTCACTTGGAGTATTTAAAATATTATTTAAAGCTTCTGTGCGGTATCAATTAACAAAGTGATGGGGGCCGGGAGCCTTGGGAGAGGGTGGCTGGAGACAAATGGAGTGTGACACGGGTGATCATCGCTGCCGGGTGGGCTGCGTCCACATGATTTGTGTTTTATTTAGCATGACAAGATGGATACATTAGAACAAAATATACATTAGGGAGGAAAAAAAAAAAGAGAGATTTTTGGATAGGAATAAAAATCCTATTAACTTCCAAATGAAAACCACATCCAAGGGAGACAGTTGGCTTCTCTTCTTAGTTTATTATTAAATATTTGACTAGGGAGGGAAGTTCTGAGCTGAGCATCTTTTCCCTCCTGTTCCTGGCAAGAGTGGTTTGTGGCACGGGAGGGTTGTTTCTTGGCCTCTCTGCCAAGGCAGTTGCTGGGTGTAGATCACCAGGTGGTGATGGTGCTTCAGGGGTGGGGAAAGGCCCCGGCTCCGCTCTTGGACACTTGTGACTCGGGAGCAGTGAACTCAAAGTGCAGGGGGTGAATTGTGGCAGGTCCGCGGGTGAGCTGGTGTTTCATCCGCAGGGATGGACACGGCCAGAGCAGCAACCGCCGCTCCAGAAATGCTTTTATTTTTCCTCAAATAGGGAGGAGAGCTCATCTTCCCTCCCAGCCCTTGCAACCTCGGTGGCGGAGGAGCCAGCCCGGCTCCCGAGGGACTTCGAGATTAATTTCCTTCGGTGACCCTGGGGGCCACTGCAGCCTGACCCTGGAGCCGGAGGGGCGGCGAGGTCAGAGCGAGGGAGCAGAGGGGACAGGCAGCAGATGATAAGAAGCTCGGGGCACTTAAGAGTTTGAACAATACGGAAATGGCATTTCCAGTTAACTTAATCACCGCGCCGCTCCGGCTCAATATCAGCGCCGAGATTCAATTACCGGCCCCGCGAGCGCGGTCCCCGGGGAGCAGCGTGTCACTGTCCCCCTGCAGCCCCACGCTGCCACCCCCCGGGACCCCCAGCCTCCCGCCTGGCCTCGGGGGCGGCCGTGGGTCCCTGCGGGCGTGCTGGCGGCCGGCCAGGGGTCGAGGAGTGTTCAGGAATGATAAATAAGGAAGCTGCAGAGCGCCGGGCGCTTATAGGAATGGGAACTTATTCTGCTGTGATTCCTGTGAGGAATCAGGCCGGTGATTTCCCTTTTGGAACCTGGGAAATGGAGGCAGGGGTGTGATTTGGGGTGTGTGGAGGGGGTATTGTACGCACTCAGCATCATCCTGCAGCTCTGCATAGGGGTGAGCATCATCCCAGAAGAGGGCACGGGGCATCTCCCAATCCCGGCACTGAGCCGCTCTATGGGGTGCCAACACCCTGCATAGCCCCATCCCTTTCCCAAAGGTTTCCACTGTGACAATGGGTGATTTGCTAAAGAGGTGTGATTATTTTCCTGCCTCTTGCCCCCTTCTCGGTGGCCGGGCTGGGAGTGGGACACACGTGCCTGGCGTTTGGGCTCGGCTGCAGCCCCAAGCTGTGATTGTAAAATAATCCACTTCTGCTGACGCTGCCCGTGAAGCTGTTCATTCTTTTTATAGAGACAAATCTAACCCAGAAAATAAGAAAACACTCATTATTTAATTTTCCCCAGTACTTTGTGTGCCCATGAGATTTTAATAATATTAATTATTATTTAATTTGCGCTTTGGCAATTCATTTGTGCTGAGCTATTTTTTTATCACAAAGACAGCGACGCTCAGTCTGCTTTGCATTGCGGTCCATCCTGCTGACTCCAGCCCTTCCTCCTGGGTACCCATCCATCTCCCCATCCCATCCCATGGAGGAGATCTCCTGACATCTCCTCATTGTCCTCCTCCTTTATTTTATTTTCTTTTTAATCTCTGGCTACCAGACCCTAAAGATCAATCTGTTGCATGTGTTGCTGGGTACTATTTGCCTGTATGGGTGGGAAGAGCCAAGCAAAGGGCTGCTGGGATCATCAGCTTGGAATTACAAAGCAAAGGAACAGGTCCCTCCCGAGTGTCCTCAGTGCAGGAGCATCCCTCCATCCCTGCATGAGCATCCTTGCATCCCTTCAGCCCCGTGTGAGCATCTCTCCATCCGTGCACACGAGCATCCCTTCATGCCTATGCAAGCATCCCTCCATCCCCACATGAGCATTCCTCCATCCTCACACGAACATTCCTTCACCCCTATGTGGGCATCCTTTCACCCCTATGTGAGCATCCCTCCATCCTCATATAAGCATCCCTCCATCCCCTTCCATCCCCTTCCATCCCCTTCCATCCCCTTCCATCCCCTTCCATCCCCTTCCATCCCCCTCCATCCCCCTCCATCCCTGCCCGCCTCAGCCCCACTTCCCCAGATAATGGGAGCAAGTTTAAAAAACTTAAAGCCTCTTCCTGCGTGCTGGTGACTGACACAAATGGAGTTCATATTTAATCATCTGTTAACTNCCCCTCCATCCCCCTCCATCCCTGCCCGCCTCAGCCCCACTTCCCCAGATAATGGGAGCAAGTTTAAAAAACTTAAAGCCTCTTCCTGCGTGCTGGTGACTGACACAAATGGAGTTCATATTTAATCATCTGTTAACTCGTTGTCTATTATAGCTCTTTAATAGCACCATAGATATTCTTAATGAAGCATGATTTAAGGTATTTACAGCTCTAGGACCGACAGACATCACTCACATTGTGCAGGTAATGAGGCGTGAAACAGCTCTGGAAACCATAAAAATGGGAGAGAGAGAGCGAGGAGGGAAAGAAAGCAGGCAAGGAGTTAGGAGCTGAATTATTCCAGGGTTTGTTTTAAAATGTTTAGGCATTTAAAGTCATTTCAGCTTTCCCAAGGTGTCTGGTAGCACAGAGTTCAGCAATTCCCGGTGCCGGTAACCCCTGCCTTGCCGGGAGGGGTCCAGCCCTGCGATGCTCCTGGACTTTGGTAGCTGCTCTGGTGGTTCCTTCCCCCGGATGGATGGGAGAAAGGGGGAAAAATCCCTTTGAGGGTCCCCAAAGGCCGGGCAGGTGCCTCAGCGGTGGCACGGGGATGCGCTAGGGCAAAGCTGTGATTTTTTGGGTGCATTTGATTGCCCTCACTGGGGCTGTTTGCTTTGCCCAGCCGGTGGCATGGCCACCACGACCCCTCTGCTCTCAGTGGGGGGAGGATGACCCTTTCCTTTGCTCAGTTGCAAATGTCACCCTGTGCTTTTTTTTGTTTTTTTTTCCTCCCCCCAGAAAAATTCCCACCCAAACCCAAGCCAAGATTTGGAAAATAATTTGTGACGGAGGTGCCATTTTGCATCAAAATATTTTGTAGAAAGTGTCAAATGTCACCAATCCATGTGTCCCTCCGTGTGATAGTAATTGGGCTGGAAGGCTGCGCTCTGCCACTGCGGCCGCTCGCCGCCTCCTCCTCCTCCTCCTCCTCCTCCTCACTTCCCGGAGTCGGTCCCGGCTCCGCTGCCGGCCACGGCGTCCCCAGCCCGGGGACAAGCACGCGGGATTCATTAGCTCGCCCCCGGAGCCCTGCTGCCCAAATGGCCCGAAATAGCTCCAGGGGGAGGAGGGAGGATAGAGCCACAGCTGGCTCTGGAGGTTCTTGGGGTGTTAATTCCCTTTTTGCTGGTGTTTTTGGGGTTTCTCTGGATGTTGGGCGGGGATGGGCTGCCCCATTTCCCTGGTGTTCAGTGTCTGGCATTAGAGGTGATGATGATTATTTAGATAAACCTCGATTCTGGGGAACACTGAGAGTGATCCAGAGGCGCAGCCTCCTCTTACAAACCCGTATTTCCATGGACCCCGTGGAAGATTTATCCCACTTTCTGCTTGGTTACGTGGAGTGTGTCACACCCCTGTTGCAGTTTTATTGTAAGGAGCCAGTTTATTCTGCCATGGGGGCAAACAAACTGCTCTCCTTTCATCAAACCAGAATCATTTTGGTTGGAAAAGACTTTTTAAGATCATCAAGTCCAATCGTTAACCCAGCATTGCCAAGTCCACCACTAAGTGATATTTATTTGCTATTTCATAGTGTGGAACCCATTCCTTAGAGCATCCAGAGACCTCAATCTGGGAACAGACCTTTAATGAACTTGCTTTAATGATCTCAGATTAATCGATTCTTATTAGAACATTAGGCTGCATAAATATTTGGCCGGCTCTGCTGCGGCGAGCCCCCGGGGAGAGCAAAGGGATGGGGAGAGTTGCAGTGTTAGAAAGTCAATGAAGTTCCCTTTGGGAGCACGGGGCCGGGGGGGGGCACAGGCGTGGGGCTGGCTGAGGTGGGTCAAGAGCTCCGATGGTGCCACTTGTCCCCTTGGGCAAGTCCTGCGGGGTAGGGTTGATATTGCTGAGCTGTTTTTGCCAGGGGAGGATAGCAGGGAAGTGGTGAGGTGTTGGTTTAGAATAAGCAGGTGAAATCCTGCCACGTTCCTCAGCTCTTCCCAAAGCCACAACAACCGACTCAGCTGCAAACAATTTCTTGCCTGTCTCACCCCCCCGTGCTGTCAGCCACTGAAGAAGGAGCTAGAATTTGTCTTTGGCGAAGCATCAGCAGCAGAATTGCTAACTATGTGCCCGTTATAGAAACTTTTTAGTACTGGGGACGAGCCAAGACAAGAGCCCAGATTGACTCTCAGCTGGTGCTCACAGCGCTTCCACCTCGCAGGAGCAGCCGTGCTGGTGGGACACGGGGCTGGAGCCCTCCGGCCATCACCCAGAGCTGTGATGAGGATGTTCCTCGGGATGCTGGGCACCCTGCCCACACAAGCTCCTGCTCCGTTCCCGATATATTTGGGGTTTCTGATTTGTGGTTGGGTAAAGCGAGCGCTGCCCCGGGGTGTGATGCATCACCGCATCCCATCGCTGCACCGCAGGGACCGGCCAGCCTTGGTCACCTCGTGCCATTGGTTACCCTGGGACCCTTGGCAGTGAGATCATACAGGCTGTGGCAATGCTGAGCTGTAGCTCTTGGGAGGTGGAGACCTCCATGGTTTGCTCTGCAGCACCTTGTGTTTGTTAGCGGCTGTGACGGGGCACGGGTGGCAATAGGTCAGCTGGAAATCCCTCCTATTTCCAGGGAGGGGCTGGATGCCACCAGCAGCTTTTGCCGTGGACATGGTCCCAGCCCTTGCTCTGGGGATGAGGAGCAGCTCAGAGGGATGGATGAGCTGGGCAGGATCCAAATGGACTTGTCAAAATCAACCACAGCCGCTGGTACCCTGTGCCAGGTTGGGACCCTGACCCGTGCTTTGCCCATCACCTGGGCTTTGTTCCTAATGTTGGGATTGAATTTCCAAGACGAGTTGGGCCAGGAAAGCCGGGCACCATGCCCATCTCTTTGACAGGGGAAAGGAAATGTTTCTGTGCCCTTTTTCTCCTCATGCTGACAGGACAGGGCTTTGCTGCCACTCCATCCCCAGCCATGCACAGGCACCCCCGGCAGGGCATAGCCCCGCGGCCACCCCGGCACTGCCGAAAACGCCGGGGTGCTGCATGTGTGCCACTTCCATGTGCTCCCGTTTCCAAGGAAACCGCTCGCTCTACATGTGTGTCGCTTAACACCCGATTTGCTTTCATTTGGATAAGTCTTTAATTCCTGTGCAGGATCTGTGGAGCTGTGTGTGTATCCTCAGCACACAAATCCCTCTTGGAAAGTCCTTGCCTGCTCAGAGCAAGTTTCCTAAACCTGTGGCTAATCGGAGTAGCTGATGCTTTCAGCAGGAATAACTGGATCTATCGCTGCTGCTTCCCTTTAGGAACAATTAGCAGGGAAAACATGGCACGCTGTCATCTGCCACCAGCTTTGGCTGCGGTTCGGGTGTCGGAGTAGGGCAGGGTGGCATCGGCTCCGGCTGCAGTGCCAAGCCCTCGGGGTGTGCAGCAACGCAGTGCAATGGTTAAATGCTGATTGTGGAGCACCCCAGGGAGAGGAAGGGCTGGGGAATGGGGAAGGGTGTCCCAGGGAAGGGTGACCCTTTGCAAGGATGACCCTTTGGGATGGTGACCCTTTACAAGGATGTCCCTTGGCATAGTGACCCTTTGGAAGGGTGTCCCATGGAAGGGTAGCCCTTGGCACGGTGGCCCTTCGCACAGTGGCCCTTTGGAATGGTGATACTTTGCAAGGGTGACCCTTGGAAGGGTGGCCCTTGGCAGGGAGACCCTTTGGCATGGCGTTCTGTGGAAGGATGTCCCTTGGCAGGGTGTCCCTTGATAGGGTGTCTCTTGACAGGGTGGCCTTTGGCAGGGCCCTCACCTGATCCTGGCAGTGTCCCATGCTGTGGGGACACACCATGTCCCTGCACATCCCGTGCACCAGCAGCTCCTCTGTGCCCCAGGCTGAGCAGAAAAGGGTGACAAGGTGCTGGGGGTGCTTTGTTACCCCAAATTTTCAGCTGTGGGAACCCAAAATAGCTTTTTCTTCCCTCTGCCCCTTTCTCCCTTCTTCTTCATGGGAGGATTGAGGAATTTTCTGATCTAAACCCACTTTCCTCCTCTCCAAAAATCCCTGGGGCTGGTTCATGCTGGTGAGGACGAGCAGCTCCCGTGTCCCTCTGGGCTGGCTCCTGTCTGCGCCCTGACAGCAGCTAATGCTGTTACCCCGTGTCCAGGAGGGATTTCAGCATTAAAAAACCCCTAAAATCGCCAGTGCTTGGGCTGCTCTGTTGCTTGAGAGCAGAGCCAGCCAAAAACCACCTACGCCATGCCAGGGGTCACCAGGCAGAGGGTTTGCCTGGAGTCTGGGTGTCAGGAGCTGGCACGGGATGCAATGGCACCTAAGCACCAGGAGATTAACTCGGGTCGTGGAGGGCTTTGCTATCTTTAGGTGGAAGGTGAGGGATTGTGGCTCTTAGGGTGGCTGGCAGGTGACGGGAGAGAAAAATCCCTCGGGCACAGCTCGGCACGGGGCCGCTGACCCCGGCTCCTGTCCCCGCAGGGGTTTGGCCTCGCCGGCCCCCGGCCCCGTGCTCCACCACCTTTCTAGGCCACAATCTGTACCAAATCACGAGCCTGCTGTTAACTTCTCTTGCACTCTATTCTCGTGTTTGCTGTTATTTTTTAACACTTTTTTTCCCCCCCTTTTATTTTATTTTTTTTTATGCATAAAAGCACTATCCTCTCCCCAGAGCCTGCCTGTAGCGAAGGCATGGTCTGTACAACTGCAATTATTTCGAAGAACAGATGGAGTGAGGAGCAGAAAGTCTGTTAATAGTAATAGAAATGCTACATGTTAACCTGGACAGCACACGATGACAGTCCCATGACTACACGTTCTGTTCCCACCAGCTGGGCTCCCGCGCAGAGCCGAGAGATTCAGAAGCGCCGTGCTTAGCTCCTGCACCCTCCCCAAAGTTAGAGCTCAAATTCCTTCACACTTCCAGCATAGGGTTTTTGGGTTGTCGGGCTTCTTCTCCCTCCCCTCCTCCTTCCCATTAAACACTGATTTCAGCGCCGGCGAGGAATATTGCTGATTTTCTTCTCCCCAGGATGCTCGCGGCGATGCGGTGGCTGCAGCTGGGAGCACCGTGGGGAGGGAGGTGGCAGCTCTGCTCTGAGGTCCTGAGCTTCGACCTCATGCCGTAGCACCATTCCAGCCCCTTTTCCATGTATCCATAAAGATGCTTGACCTAAACCTCCCCTGTAATGCACATGCCTGGGATCAATGCACCAGGACAGTGGCGCCTTGCTGGCCGTGCTCCCAGGCAGGGTGGTTGCAAGAGTTTGGGGTTTGCTGGGCAACTGTTGCAGGCCATTTGCCAAATGGGTTGAAATCCACGTTTTCTGGTTAAACCAGTTGCACGGCTCCAGTGGGTTGTGCAGGGAAGGGGCTACAGTGGATCTCGGGGTACGGCGATCCCCCAGGGCTTGCTTGCCCCATTTGGCCCAGCTGGTGTTGGGAAATGGAGCCAAAAGGTTGTGTCAGCCCCAAAAACCTGTGCAAATCCCTGCCTGGTTTCACAAGTGACCGGGGGATTTAGCCACAGAGCTCTGGATAATTTTGGTGGGAATTGCATGGCTAAATCCCCCGGGTGTTTATGAAACCTGGGGCAGGCTGGAGCAGAGCGTGGCACCACTGGCGAGCTGACAGATGTACCTGCAGGTCTGACTGGGATAGAGATCCCTTAATCGGGGTGTGTGCGGGATAATCTGGTGCCTGAGGTCCTGCCAAATCCCCTGAGATCCGTGGGTTTTCTATCCACAGCCTCCAGAGGTCACTTCAAACCCAGCTCCATCCTTGAGGACCAAAATATCCATCCTGTCTTGCAGCACTGGTGGCACCCTTGGGTGCTGGGGACCCGAGTGGGGGTGCTGGGGGGCTGAGCCAGCGTTGTCCATGAGTCCCCGCTCTCTTTACCTGGTTGCCATCACCCAGGAGAGGTTGCCCAGACCCCTGGGTCCACGGTGAGGCAGCAGCTTTGCCTCCTCGCAGCATCTTTTGGTTAATTTGGGGTTTGTTAGGTAGAGCTGAGCTCCTCACGGCCACCCGGGCTGAGGCTGGGACATCCAACCTGTCCTTGGCCACCACCTCAGGGCTGGAGGTGGATTTAGATGCCCAAAATCTCCCATCCCTTTCTCCCAGGGGTTGGAACCCTCTGCAGAAAGTGCCCTGCACCGTGGCACGTTGCGGGATGTGGTTGGAGGGTGGCTGGCAGGGGAGCAAATTCCCTTTGGTGCCTTTTATTTGGAGGTAGCAGCAAAGCCCCATTCTTCCTCTCTTTGGAGAGATCCAGACCATGAGGAGTAAATTGTCCTGAGTGGGTTTGTGGCCCTTGCCTGTGTGTCCATCACTTGCCTTCTCTGCATGTTTTGCATGAATGCAGCCATCAAAGTGTGCATGCATGGGAAAGCGTGGGAAAAACGGTGTTTGGGGGCTGAAAAAACTCCTGAAGGATGCTCCTTGCTTGCACACCACTGATCCAAGCTGATCCCATGCACCATGCCCACAGCACTGTCCTCTCCCCTTCTGCAGAGCAAGAAGTACGTGCTGGTGCTGGTGGACCCCGATGCTCCCAGCAGAGCCAACCCCAGCAAGCGTTTCTGGAGGCACTGGCTGGTCACCGACATCCCAGTGAGTCCCCCCCTGGGGTCCCTGTGTGGGGTCTGGCAGCTCAGGGCTTCCCCAAGCACCAGGGTGCATCGGGCATTCCCAGCCGGAGGGTTGGATTCCCACGGGATGTGCGTCGCTTGGTACAGCAGTGAAATCCTGAAGGATGAGGGTTGGCGAGAGGAATGTAAATGGTGCTGGGCGTGTAGGTAGGGGAGCGCTTCCTCGGGCTATATAGAGCCAAGCTGGTCCAAAAATATTGCTGCTTTTTATTTTTTTCCCTTCTTTTTCTAAGGAAATGCTGTAAAAAAACCAGCTTTGAAAGCTCCCCACCACCAGTTTCTCTGCAGTGAGAACCGGTTGCTTCCAATATCTATTATTGTTATTTATTTTGGGCTGAAAAAGCAGTTTTGGTGAGAATCTCACCAGTGCCAAATTTTCTTTTTGATTTTTTTTTGGTGAGAGAAATGTTTCCAGGGGAAATTCAAACAGCGGGAGTTTGGGTTTGGGCTGAATTCCTGCTGCTTCTCTGCTCCGTGGCCATGGGACAGAGGGATGAGCCCTCATCCCTGTGGTGGGACATCGTTCCCACCACATCCCTGCTTTGCTCCCAGGAAGGTTGTGGAAAATCAGTTTGTTCGTCTCATCCTCGCTTTTATCTTTTAAAAGATAAGGTGTTTCAGCCCTGAATCAATCTAACTAATAATCTTAATACTAAAGTCTAATTAAGATATCAATTAATTTGCAGCATGCATTTAACAAGAAATATCTCATCATTCTCCTCTATTATTCTCTAAAATTACTGCTAAGGGCTTTTTGTACAGATACCTTAATTAGACTTTTATTGTTAATGGGAATATTGAGCGAATTAAAATTGGATATTAATACTTCCCATGAATTTCATAATTGGCTGAAAAATATAAAGCATTCAGAATAATTGCAGAGATTTGTGTACAGGGCTTTTTTTCCCTTTTTTAATCCTTCGCAGAAACCCTTCTGCATTTCTAACAACAGGGTCCTGAAAGTCTCTCATTAATTTTAATATTTACTAAACGCAAAGAAGCCCAAGCTCTTGTTTTCCCTTCTGTACACAGATCCTTTCGAGGCGTTCGCTATTGCTAATTATTGTGTTTTTCTTTTCTTTTCTTTTTTGTTTTTGAGTATAAGATCATTTAAGCAAAGAAGGGAAATGTGGGATTAAGACCAGTTCTCTGGCACAAATGGGAGGTGGTTTTTTTCCCCGCCGTTTGGGTGAATTGATTTGCAGTGTTGGTCCTTGCCAGGCCATGCAGGAGAGGGAAAAAGGGGATTTTTGGGAAGGAAAAGGACTTTCCCATCTCCAGGTGCTGTATCTCTGCCAGGGACGGGGCTGACCCCAACCCCACCTTGTTCTTAAGCATTTTACCATGAGATAAATAAATATATATGGACATATATGAGCAGGGAGTTGGACTCAATGGTCCTTATGGGGCCCTTCCAACTTGAGATATTCATGATATATTATATATATAATACATATATTGATATGATATATTAAAATATATATAATTATGTGATACATAGCTCATAGATCTATCTTGTGCATGTGTATATATTGATAACTCAGCTATAAGCACACATATATGCCTATAAACCACTATGAGACCCCACCAAAGCCATCTTCCTCCTCACAGGGCACCAGGACCAAATCCTCCTGCCCCAGCCCTGGGGTCACACTCCCCATTGCCGGGGGGGTGGTCCCAGCATCCCCCCCCTCCACTTCCCAAAGCACCGGCCCCAAATCCTCTCGGCGGAGGAGACACATGGTGTCTCGTTGAAATGCAGATCGTCGGGGGGTATCTGGAAGTCTTGGCTCCGTGGAGCTTCAGCTGACAGGCTTATTTGCACACTGGCTCTAAAATAACCGTGTAGGCTTTACATGACACCTTCTGTTGCTTTGGTGCAGAGAGGGGCTTGCAAATGCCTTGCTCTGGGAGGGATGGATTGGCCGGCGTGATGGCTGGGGGGCTTCAAAGCCCCCCGTGCCCTGGCATCACCCCGGCATCACCCAAGCTTTGCCACCCTTGAGTTTGGGAGGACACATGAACTGCCTCTGTAGGTGCTGCAGTACCTTGGCAAGCCACCAAGTTTGGGATTGGGCTGGGAAATTCGCTTTTTCCCAGGTGGGTTTGGGGATGGAGCATCCTATCCTGGTGGTGCCGTTCCCCATCAGCCGCCGCCGCTCCGGTTGTCAAACCCGAGCGATGCTTTCGCTCCCATTCAAAATCATTTAAATAAAAATGTTGCTACAAAGTGGAATAATATCTTTTGATGAATGTTTTTAAAGCCCTTTAGGTTTTCATGGTAATTTGCAGTGTAAAATTATTTAGAGATAAGAGCCAAATTAGCTCTTATAGGCGGAGGTCGATATGTCCCGTTATCCATGCAAGCAGTGTTTAAATATAATCAGCCTTTACTCTAATGCAGCATAATTGTTCATTTGAAATAGCTTTTTTTATTTTTTTTCTTGCTCCATTCAATGAGTCATTAAAATATTCAAAGGATAATGCAGCGAATTGGAAATGAATTTATCACATTATACTGGGGAGCATCAGGTAACCAGGCAGAGTCGGAACCAGTTGACGGAGAAATCCAGTAAACAAGGCTTTCCATTTTGTATTCAGCGGGGGAAAGGAAAAGAAGGGAGAAAATCCTGCCCTTCAAATGGAAAGCTTTCCGTCTTTCTTCCCCCTCCTTGGGGAGGAGGAAGGGGGAGGGCGAGAGCAGCAAATTTGTACTCCACTAAAGCCTCGCTGCTTTAACTTTATTTTTATCAAAATATGTTTGTAACAGAAAGTCGTTATGGAAACCAGTTCTGCCAGCCGGGAGAAATCCTGCGCCAGGCTGGAGCCGAGTGGGACCCACCGGGAGCTGCGGCCGCCCGGCACCGCTCAGCTCGCTCCGCCGAGCCCTACCCCCGGCAGGAGGGTTGGGGAAACTGAGGCAGAGAGCTGGTCAGAGACCTGTCCAGGGTCAGAGAGGGGAAATGCGTCCAATGGGTTTGAAGGGGTCGCTCACACCCCACCGCCCATCACCTTGGGGGGTTTGTATCCCCAGGGTGGGTGCGCTGGGCTCCAGCCCCCGGGGGCTGCGCTCGCTCCCGTGGCTTCCCGGGGTGGGATGAGGAACCCATGGGTGCAGGACCGGTGGGTTTGGGTGCTGGGGGACCCCAACATCCCTGCCTTGTCCCAGAGGTCCCGAACCCACCACCAGTCCTCGCCTGCTCCCGCGGTTGCGTTTGTCAGAGCGTTTCTCCGTGCCGGCTGATAAACAGGCTCCAGGTTGCAAGTGTCACCATAGAAACAGGTGCTATCTTAAGCAAACAAGGGCTTTATTAACCTTAAAAGTTACAGGATTTTTGCACGATTAGAGGCTGGGAAGGGAGCTGCGGGGGGCCAGCTGCTCGCCCACACACGGGGTCCTCCCCCCAGCCATTATCCCCAGTCCCATCCAAAGGGACACTGATGCTCTGATCAAACTTCTCCCTGCAGCGTGTTTCTGCAGCCCATGGCAGAGGGGGTCCCGCTCATCCAGCACGCTTGGATTCATTAAAAATAATAAAAGCAGCTGTTAATCACCCTGGGCTGCTGGGCGAGGCACTGTATGGACATGCTGGGGACACTTGGGCAGATCTGGGGACATTCAGTGTCCAGCAGTGCCAGCTCCGGCCAGCAATGGGAAAAACCTTGTAGGGACAGGGGATGATTTTAGTGGGATAACTGATGCTAGTGGGGAAAAAACACAAATCAGTTTTCAGGTGTCCTGTGGGCAGGAGGGATCCTTGCTTTGGGAGATGCTGGGGTGCTGGGATAGGTTCCCCCACCTGCAGCACCTGCGGTCCCAATGTCCCCAGGGGTCACTGGTCCCCACTGGAGGGATCCACTGCCTCATAGGGATGGACCAGTCAGTGCCGTGGTATTGTTCCTCCTCACCAAAGCCCTTTCTGCTCCACCTTTTTGTGATTAAACCATAGGTCTGAAAGGGAAAGAACAGGGAGAATTGTTGTTAATTGATGGCTTGGCTCCTTGGAATAGTCAGTTCCTCTGTGTGAGTCTCTGTCACCGCTGGTTAATGGAGCCTTTATTAATAAAGAAAAAAAAGGGACTAAAGGAAAACAAAATCACCATGAAAGGTTGTTGCTCAGGTGTAGTTTTCTTTGCACTTCAAGCTGCTTTGGTAACTCCTGGTGGCAAGGTGAAGTCCTTGGGTGCCAGCCCTTGGGTCTGTGTTCCCGTGACGAGGGTGGTGTGGAACAGGTTTCCTGTGAGCCACATCCCAAGTTGAGTGTCAACCTCTATTATTCCCATTCCACAAACAGATGGGGTTTAATTGCTGCTACTGTCAGGCTCTCTGTAAATATCACCCCAAAAGGGCTCTTTGGCTGATTGTTTTAAAGGAAGTGTTCAGAAACGATGTATAGAAATGATAGATCAAATGTATTTTAAAGAGTAGATTGTATTGCCTTTACACATGGACTTTAGTCAAGGGTGTCAGGATCAAGGACGGAGTGTGGGATATGATGCTGCCGTGCCAGGACAATATGGGAGCAGTGACTTCCCAAAGGAAAACCACCAGCAGAGTGTGGCTGGGGGAGAACAGAGCTGCCTGGCCAGGGAGGGTTAGGGGCAGCATCAGGGCAAAGTGCTGCCTTCCCCAAGGTACAGCCAGGAGCAAGAGAGAAGGGAGCTTGGGAAGGGCCAGAGCCCACAGGGCCAGCCAGGGGTGGGGAAGGGTCTCTGAACAAGGATGCTTCTTGGCACGAGGAGATGCTCACACAAGGATGCATCCTTGCACGAGGCCATGGCAGGAATGAGCCGTGTCCTGACTCAGCCGTGGTGCTGCAGCTCCTTGCAGCCTGTGCCAACCCCCCGCAGCCACTCAGGCTGTGGGGAAAATCCCTCCCTGTGTTTCTTTTCCCACTGGTGTGATCCCAGTGCCTGCTCTGCTGCCGGGATTTGGGCCAGGAGCAGCCCAGCCCAACCCAGCCCTGCCCTTTGCTGCCGTGCTCCATCACTCTGGGTTTGCTCCGTCCTCCCCATGCTCTGCCCGAGGGAAGTCTGGTGTGTAAGGGGGTTGTACCCACGGCTGCATCCCTGCAAATCCCCACTGCATTGCCCAGCACGAGCTGCTGTTGGGCTCTCATGGAGCTGTTGCTTGGGTTTATGCTCGCCTGCCTTGTAATTAATGCTGCCAGGTAATTGCAGTCCCAAACTCCCTGCGAAGCTGCCATGGAGCAGTTCCCCTGGGACACAGTGAGTGTGGGAGCACCCGGGGGGATGTGTCTCGAGGAACAGCCACCCCATAACACTGGGGACCCAGCAACCCTTTTGGGGTCAGGAGGAAATGGGGAAACCTCCGGGCACCCTGAGACACCTCATCCCAGCCCTTCCCAGCCCTTCCCACCCTGTTACACCGCAGGGCTGCAGCCCCCGCGCCCGGCTCTGCCCCCTCCTCTGCTGCGGAGCGAAGCGCTCGGGGCTGCGCTGGGGATGACAGGCTCTGCACAGACGTGCATTATATGATTATTATCATTATATTGCCAAGGATTCATGATGAGAGAGATGATTACAACGGCTACAAAGACACTCTTGTGAGCAGGGGCTGCCGGCAGCGAGCTGCTCGCAGCTTACTCCGCTCAGCCCTGCGCCGCTCAGCCCCGTCCCACGGATGCTCTTGGCTTTGCTCAGGCCCTGCCATTGCACGGGGATGAATTTAGGGTGAATCTGCAGTGCTAAAGCACTCAGCATCCAGAACCGTGTCTGGTTTTGGGGTTATTTCAGGTGTTTTCATGTGTACGTCACACGGTTTGTTGCACTCACGGGGAGCTGCCCTGGGAATCGGTCCCTCCGCAGCAGGGACCAGCGTTGTGCAGATGGGACTCAGGTTTTTTCCTCGATGCTTCTATTTCATTTAACATGCAAAGGCTAATAATTTGTCACAATTCAATAAAGCCGAGGTTACAAACACTGGCGCTGCTGTTTATTTAAACGGCGGTTTGTTAATTAGCTCCTCTTAACGAGGAGAGAATAAATCAGATAAAAAGTACCCAAACGGTAGGGACATATTTTGCAGATTGATTTTATTTTCCAGCTGAGATGCTCCCAGCAGCTGAGCCCTCACCAGCTCCATCCCGAGCTGCGGTGCAGGTGTTGGTGCAGGGTGCGTGGTGGCACTTCAATGATGTTCTACCTCGTGGTACCTCAATGATGCTCTACCTCGTGGTACCTCAATGATGCTCTGCCTTGTGGTACCTCAGTGATGCTCTGCCTCATGGTACCTCAGTGATGCTCTGCCTCGTGGTACCTCAATGATGCATTACCTCGTGGCACCACAGTGGTGCTCAGCCTCGTGGCACTTCAATGATGTTCTACCTCGTGGCACCTCAGTGATGCTCAGCCTCACTGCATCTCTTCCCACAGGTCCAAAAAGGGCTTTTCTGGCTCTTTTCTGTAGCTGGGCTCTGTCCCCCCAGCCTGGCCACAAGGGTGGCTGAC
>VZRW01010274.1:0-41208 GCA_013398125.1 Aegotheles bennettii
TCTCCAGTTAACCAGGACTGCTATGTAGTGATAGAACAATAAGGAATGGTTTCAAACTAAAGGAAAGTAGATTTAGACTGGATTTTAGGAAGAAGTTCTTTACTGTGCGGGTGGTAAGACACCGGAACAGGTTACCCAGGAAGGTTGTGGATGCTCCCTCCCGGGCAGTGTTCAAGGCCAGGTTGGATGGGGCTTGGAGCAACCTGGTCTAGTGGAAGGTGTCCCTGCCTATGGCAGGGGCGTTGGAACTAGATGGTTTTTAATGTTCCTTCCAACCTAAACCATTCTATGATTCTATGATTTTAGCATTATGCTATATATTTTTTATGTTCTCATGTGCATTTAATATAAATTATCTATTTTGTCTTCTTATTTCAGATACATAACAGTTAATTAAGCAATTTAAATAAATAATAATTTTTGTTTATTGACCTGGGGAATGCAAGTGGCTTGTTTCTTTAATGTCTGTAATTAAAAAAGGAGCAGGCATTTCCCAGAACTGAAGATGGAAAACACAATTCTCTGTTTACAAAGTCTAATTCTATTATGTGATTCAAAGCTATAAATATGATTATTTTTAATGTAACTTCTCTTGATCTAGTGGGAAATATGTTTTGTAAAGAATTTTTAACATGGACTTAAAATCTATTGAACTCAGACAAATGAACAAAACTTTGGCTTTAAATATCATCAAACTTTTTACATAGTTTTGTATTCAGTTATTAAATGTCATAATATGCCAGCTCTTCTTATATATTTAAAGTTTTCTTTTTTCACCTTACTCAAAACAGGATATGTTAAAAGGTCATGGAATCCATTTGATCAGCTTTACCAAAAGCCAATTTAATTCTTTTTGCAGCCAAATGAACTTAGAGACGATGGTATTTGAAGCCTACAGCCATTTGTGATTCTCTGCCTGTCCATTCAAGCAATTGACTGCTTTCTAATAAAAAAATATGGAAATCCAAACCACAATGAAAAAAATCTTGACACAACAGGTTATATACTGCTTTGAACAAAATATTAGAAAACGAGACAAAGTTACAAATATATTAATGAAATTTATACTTTCTGTGTAGTGACTTTTTTGAAAATAATAGATGAGTCACAAAGGTTGTTTTGATTCAGAAATCTTGTAGAATCGATTGACATTGGAATGTCAAGAGCAGGTGGTGTATTCATGACATTGCTATAGAACTAATACTGTTTTCACTGAATTAGAACTATTTATAAATTTTTGTTTTGTTTGTCTCAATCCCCGCTCTTCCTGGAGAATCAAATGCAGATTAACAAACTGGAGCTAATGGTGGGTATTATATTGCCTTGTGTTTTGGCCATTTTCTCAGAACAAAATGTTAATTTAATTAAAATTAAAAAGAAAACCTGCCACCTCCGATAAAGGTTTTAGATGCAATATCCCAAAACAATGAGATAATAAATCATTTACAATTGATGTATATAATAAACTGTATATGTCAATGATTTACAGTCAAGATGGGCGACTAAAATAATTATCTCAATTTGCCATGGCTTTTCTAAATATATCATTTTTCAGCAGATATGATTGTTAGAACCCATTCTAAGTAGGTTCATGAGGTTAGACATTAAATGTACATTTTTATAAACCATATATTTTTCAAGAGTAGCTAAAATTCAACTTGCATCACAGATGTCTAGATCTACCCCTGAACAAAGTTTAGGAAAAATACTTAAACTAACAGAAACTTGGACATTATGATGCCACAGTAAAAAAGATTCCCTAAAAAAATAATTTATGTTTTAAGATCCAGACTGTGCATAGTGTATGTCATGCACCCATTTAAGGTTGGAAGAGACTTTCCTTCTTTTTTCTCTAGAAAGGTTTCCTCTAGCTCAGGTTTCCATCTGGATACTGAAAATAGCAAATTATCAATTTTTGACATTGTATTATTATTATTATTATTATTACAAACAGGGAAACCCTCACATTTCCTATTTTATAAAAAATATCGAGAATCAGAAAGTAAACAGTCTGAAACTGCAACAAAACACTGACAGATCATGTTATCAGAAAGCATTTGCATATTTTTCTAGAATGTTCCTTCAGAGAGTAATTTGGGAAAGTGAAAAATAAAGATTCTGCAAGCATCTCTTTTTTATTAACTGATGATGTTCAGATAATATTTATTTCAGACACATATTGAATTTAAATAGATTTCAATGTGTATTCCTATGTATTTTCAAATTCACTGTTACCTTTCTCAGTGAAACTATCAGTAAAAATTCCACTCAGCAGTATTCCTAACATTTTAGTTTTTCAGATTTCAACATTCCTTAGTTTGATTGCTCTCAAAGGCCTGGATGAATCCTGCCTTATTTTATGCACTGAACTGCATAAATCTGAAACAAATAAAAGACCAGGAAGGAACCAAAGATGACTTTGTTTCTATCTCAAGCACCTTTGTTAGCTACTTGGAGCAGAGGTAGAGTAAACTGTCACCGGATGCCTTGTAGTACCTGAAATTCCTTCTCTTTAAGTCTATTGTTATTATTTAAAAGTTCTGTGTTTCCTCATTATAAGCTGCTATTCTTAACTATATCTTTCCAATATCAGCTGCTCTATCATAGTTATACCAGTATATCTGCTCACATTTGTTCACACATGCATTGCTTGGGTACTGTTTTTACACAAACGGAGAAGCAGTAGATCTACTAAGTGCAGTGAGACATTTATTCAGTTCTTAAAATAACACATGCTATTATAAGAATGAATGCAGTGATTTGTAATCTCCATAGTACTTCTGCTTTATGCCACAGGCTTGTACAAGTAATTATATACTTGAATAAAAGTTAGATGAAACAGAAATTGTCTGTTTTATGGCTATTTTTATTCTTATACTGAGGACAGTGACAAAGTTACTGAACAGCATGTACATGCTTGTGAGAGACAGTAAACAAAAATAGCATCTTAAACTCTCATAATTTAGATTAATATATGGATGCAAAAATATGTGATAATCAATTCAAAATATTCAGAAAATATATAAAGGAATCACTTCAATATGACTTTTTTTGCTTTGATTTTTTTTCCAGTTTTTGATTTCATTGAACTGAATGGCACTGTTCTGAGGTTTTGTCTCATTAGTGTCATCATCAATATCCAGATCACTTTCTCAAGAAGAGTAATTCTCACTGCTGTCTTTTAAATTAATGCAGGACTTCTGGAATACACTTAAATTATGTATATGTCATCAGAAATAGACGTCTTTGGACTTCTAACCTGGATCTCTAACTATGAGAATCAGACTAGTATTAAAAATGACATGGTGATTAATTCATATTGGTCTATTAACTTTCTACCATCAAACTAGTGACAACTAGAAAATGTTTCAGCTTTGATGAAGATGATGATAAATCATTACGAGGTGGCAGGGATCCAATATATGTGATACTGTGAGTTTGTATTGATTTTCTTACATTTACTGGCTTGTGTTGTTCTACTTATTAATTTCTGTACTTTGGTCTGTGACAATGCCTCCTACATTTTTATTTCTCCCCGTGTTCCTGTTCTGCCAAGATGAGATTTTTGTGAAATATCATCTCTATATAAATCAGTAGCATTTTGGTTCCTGCTGTAGTTATGGTTCCTGGTTCTTTGTAGATGCTTGTCACATCTCACATTACTTCAACCTTGTTTGAATTTCCCTGTAAGGCCTACAGTCAGAAAGTGTGACATTTAGCAGCAAATACTACAGCATCATTTCACAGTAGACAATAGTAGTAAACTGGGGAGCACATGAAGCAATATTCAAGTATTTTATGCCTTCAGAACTAGGATGACTCTTTTTTTTTTTGCAAAATATTTTATCCATACTGTATTATGCATGCACTAAACAATAAGAGTACAGATCATATATAAGTGAAATAATTTGTTACTCTGTTGCTGGTTTTCTTTGTTTGTTTGCTTATTTTTCTGTAGCAAAATTTATGATATTATTGTTATAAGTATAGAGCTAGAAAATTCTTAGAATCTGTATTGATGAAGTCTGGTTGATATCCCAAGAAAATAGGTCTCACCTCAATACACAGTCTGTATGTATATGTATTTCTGGTGAAAACTCAGCTTTTAGATTCATACACACAAATTGAAGTGTCTAGATAAAACTGCCTATATATGCTATAAATATTTGTATTTCTTTTACGGTTAGTGGATTTGCCTACATGTAAGTATTCAGTGCCATTTTAGATACCCTTCTTTATCAAAGACATACACATGGGAGAGCGTGATATAATGGAAGACATATGCCATCCCACGGTTACAGCTGGATGCTAAACAGGGCATTCTGTAACATCTTAAATGTCTCTAGACCCCTAAGGGTGAACAGTTGAAGACAACGTGGGAGACCAAGATATAGCACAATTTACAAGTCAACGGGTCTGGAGATTTATTCAACTGTGTAACCTCTAAGTGCTTGCTTCAGTTGTGCACACATTGATGTGTAATGTCATTTGAGGTACCCTAGACTGCCTGAGATATCACATAAGACAGTCAGATATGGCACAGGGCCTGTGAAAGACTCATGCCCTTCTAAGGTTCTACCAAAGGCCTGGCAACATGCCTAAAGGATTTTAAATTATACTAGACACTTACACATGGCCAAATAAACCCATGTGTACTTAAGGGTCAGTTGAAATACTGTCTGGACTCCACTGAGTTTATTGTCTAGATTTCTATTGACTATGACAGTACGTTAAACTCCTGTGCACTTGTAAAACCCTACATAGAATTAAAAACTGCTTTATGTGTCTATCTGTCTTTCAGACATCATCCTAGTAACATTTTATTTTGCTTAGGTTGTTTTAAAACTCTGGATAGATATTAAATTATTGAAAATTTAGGGAAAAAAAAGGTAGCTGGCTGAAAGAGAGAGAAATATCTTACTATTTCATTACTGAAGAAAATGGGTTTTTGTGCTTTCCAATCTTATTTGACATCAGAGAGTCCTCAGACTAAAACAGAAAGAATCATAGAATCATCAAGGTTGGAAGAGACTTTCAATATCATCCAGTCCAACCACCTACCTATATCACCACTAAACCATGTCATCCAGTGCTACATCCAGACATCTCTTGAACACCTCCAGGGTGGTGTCTGTTGCATAAAAAGGAGAGTAAAAGCCTCTGCAAGGTGTCTGAGGAAAGCCCTTCTGTTAAGTCACGAGGTTCAGACCAGACCCTCTTGCATTCTAAATTCCTCAGAGAGGAGTCTAGGTACGGCTGGATCTAGTCCTAGAACCAGGCTTGGTCAACCATTTACATCTAAAGGGTTATGTGTGTGTGTGTATGTGTGTGTGTGTACAGCCACCTGTCAGAGTCAATGTTTGCCTGTCTCACAAAGGACTTACACTGAAACAGATTCAGAGACAAGTTTGTCTCAGAGTTCCACCAAGGACTTGCACTGAAACAGATGCATAAAGTTGTAAGAAATAGAGTTTATTAAGGAGGCAGATAAAACAAGTTCATAATTGCCACTGATAAATGCACTGAGTGCACAAGCACTACTAATTGAAGTTAATATTGCTAGCAATAATAGTAATAATACAACCCAGGGATACTTCCACCTGGAAGGTGAAAGACATGGTGCTTACCCAGAGAGACATCCCTGTCTAGGCTGAAGGAAGAGAACACAGACCGTCAACTGGTCCACCCATCTTTTGGTTCTTTCTCCCCCTCTATGATCCTTTTGTCAGCCTCTTATCTCCAAAGCTACAAGGTTCCCACCCTCAGGTGACACGTAGTATGATTTGGGTGGAGAGACGAGTGCTATGTTCATACATGTATAGCACATTCACTATAATCTTTATTAGCATATGCAGAGGTGTCAACTTCAGTATGTATTTCACAGGTAATGAGGAAAAGGTCACCCTTCAGACAACATAGGCCCCTGACAAAACAAAGAACTACACAAGTTTTGTCTTATCTTGCTGAACAGAACAAAGGTCCCTGCCTCCGTGAGGCTCCTTGTTCAGATGCATCCTGTGATAAACCAGCTGGCTTGTCGCTCCCACCAGGATGCACAAGATTTAGCAAGGTCTTCCTTAAGAGTTCATTGTGTACAGGGACATCTTGATTTTTCCTCAAATTCCACAGTGATTCCACCACCTCCCTGGGCAACCTATTCCAATATCTAATCACCCTTACAGCGAAGAAATTTTTCCTAACATCCAATCTGAATCTCCCCTGTTGCAAATTAAGGCTGTTTCCTCTCATCCTTTCACTATAGGCACAGCAGAAGAGACTGATCCCTGCCTCACTACAACCTGCTTTTACGTAGTTCTAGAGAGCAATGAGGTCCCTCCTGAGCCTCCTCTTCTCTAGCCTGAACAACCCCATCTCCCTCAGTCATTCCTCCTAAGACATAGTTTTGTGTTATTACTATGTCTGCTTTTCCATCATTATTTTGATGCTAACTTCCCTGTCACACAGCATAACGAATGGTCTCTCTAAAACTTGCTGCTTTATTTGCAAAATGCTTGCAATCATTAAAACTTCATTGCATTTCTGTGGTTTCCACAATGACAGTCTCACTTCAAATAAGTAAAACTAGAGTAATCATTGCTGTACAAGATGAAGAATAACAACTGATTTTTCTGTTACAGAGAACAGAGTGATGGATTAATGATACTTCTTGGGTCTCTTGAAGAGTTGGTTCAACAAAATGAAATGACTTTTGCACAACTTCTAAAATATCAAGCTGTGTATAATATTGCATTCCAGAGCTAAAATATTTCACACAATTTTCCTGTGTGAAAAAAGTTCAAGTGTTCCTTTATCCATTGTCTGAATTTAATACCTTTCACAGTACAAACCCTGCTAACTGGCTTTGTCATTTCACAGAGAATTAATATAAACATATTAAAAGTCCTAATCAACCCACTAAAACACTAAGGATTTTGAATAATATCTGGAATTAATGCACACTGTAAGATGTGTCTAAATATTCTAAATCTATTGCTTGTGAGCATTTGTTTTCATAGATCTAGTTACGGTAGTTATTAGAGTGAGTCTTACTATTTCTGCTATAAAAAATCAGTTTCCTATTTCCAATACAATGCCAGTTTTTCATAAGTTCATGACCTGGCTTTTTTTCCCCTGATTTCACACATAGTATCAACTCCTTTCAAAACTAGGTTATTATCAGTGAAATAATTAAATGGGCAAAGAATAATAGTAATAAAAAACCCCACAAATTTTCTATTGGTTTAAAATGTCTGTTAAGAGAGGAGACAGCATTATAATATTGAAAATAGTATATCCAAATTTCAATCATTTCTTCAGAATCTCTGATTTTTACAGGTGAAAAGAATTAACATGTTTATTTTTTAGTGTTGAAAAATAGCTTCTGGGCATACCAAGCAGATAGCTTTATTATGCTTCACCTTATGTTTTAATAGTTATAATAAGTCATAATGGAGCCAAAATAATTCCATTGACATTTGATTATCCTAAAATCACCCACTTATTCTAAATCTCAATGGAAAAATCATGTTTTCATTTAAAATTGCTGTAATATGACTAGATGTAGAAGAAATAATTGCATTGACTAACCAATTATTCTGTCAATAAAGGAACACCATATTGACTCTTTGGTTGAAGGGTCATTATGTTAACAGTAAGAGGAAGTAGTTTTTGACATGTGAGCATTATCACTTCAAAAGCTTTTTTTCTCAGTCTTTTTACTTTGTGTGTTTCATACTTTGGTACCATTAAGATACAAGAAGTTGAATAATACTAGTTACTGTGTAAAGTAAGGTTGGGCATGATTTAGAGTGAAACAAAGAAACTCAGCATAAAACTCTTCACTTGCTATGTATACGATGCTTTCCTGTCGTAAACATACATGTACTCATGGTGACTGACTACTAGAAAAAAAACAATACTGAGGTAGTTTAATGTATTACTCAAGGCGAGTGGTGGGAGAATGGGGATGCCATTTTTTTCAGTGTTTTCCCTCCAATCTTTTCTGTTAACCATAAAGAAAAAAAAACATCTTTTGGGGGCATAGGCCAATCTCAGCTCATTGTAGTGTTCCTTATCCTTGTTTTTGCATCAAAGATGTCAAACTGTGCAGATATTTTTTCCTCAGCAAATATTTCTGGCTCCCTGGCAGAATTCTCAGGCATCTGGGCTGGCAGCTTTGGTGTTGTCACTTGGACTGCCATGTAGATACGCTGCTGATTAGTTCTTCTCACTGCTGTATTCACCTTATTGTCATAGTCATTTGTCTTGTTGATGTCATTTTTCTTCTATTGTAAACTTGTGCTCTTCCATTTTTGATGGAGACTTCCTTGCAAATATCTCCTCATAAGATCTGTGTGTGAGATAATTTTTATCTGAGTTTTTAATAGTCCCTTACTTAATTAGTTCCCTTAGGAAAGCACCTGTTGCATTAGCATTTGCTCAGCTAGTTTTCTTGAAGAGTCAGGAATGCGGTCTTCCATTGTACAGTCATATATCTGTGTAGTCATGTACTGTGCAAGAAAAATTCATTTTGCTGTGAGTAGAGGCTCAACTTTTAATAGACGTAATGTATTAAAATTCACACTTGGGACTGAATGAATAGTTCTTCTGAACTCCTTTAAATTAAAAAATAAATAATATTTGGAATGAATGTTTGAAAGGAAAGACTTCAATAATACTGTAAGATATAAATAATGTAAGTTTACTGGTATGGCTGCATCACTTAAGTGAGAAATGACAGAAAGGAGAACCCTAGGGGAAGTATGGAAAACTGCAGCTGTTTTCCTACAATCTCTTAGGTGGTTTAGTCACCTTCATAATCTTCTCCAGATTTTACTCTTAAATATGTAAATTCTGTTGTTTTCTTCCTTAATAAATATATTTGATTGCTACTTAGATTACTGTTGCATTAGATTGTTATTTACAGTTAAACTTGGTAACGAGGTAAATCAATGTGTGAATCCAGAAGAATAACAAAAATTCTAAATAGGCGACTTCCAACTCTTTCCACATCTTCTCTCTTAAACACAAGAAATCTCTCATTAAATCTTTAAGTAATAGCACATTCTGATGTCAGAATGTAATTCAGATGACAGAAAACTATGTTAAAAGGATGAAGATTATTAAATCTGCTACACAAAGTGTTGTAATAATGACAGACAAGTAAAATGGACTTTGTTATTCTGATAGAGCCTGTCCTTCCTGTTTTGTCTGATATACATAAATAAAACTGTACTGAGAATGGCAAAACGGTTAAAGTCAGTGAAAATCCTGTGGTAAATTCTAATGTTTTGATATAAATCAGTATTTGGCTGAAGAGAACTGTGGAACTGTATCTGATGACAAAGACAAAACATGGCAAAATTTTCCTAGGAGAATTATTGAAGCATATTAGAGAGGTTGGTCACAGAATCACAGAATCACAGAATTCTAGGGTTGGAAGGGACCTCGAAGGATCATCTAGTCCAACCCCCCTGCCAGAGCAGGGTCACCTAGAGTACATCACACAGGAATGCATCCAGGCGGGTTTTGAATGTCTCCAGGGAAGGAGACTCCACAACCTCTCTGGGCAGCCTGTTCCAGTGCTCCGTCACTCGCACAGTGAAAAAGTTTTTCCTGATATTCACATGGAACCTCCTATGCTCCAGTTTGCATCCATTGCCCCTTGTCCTATCATTGGTCATTACTGCAAAAAGCTTGGCTCCATCATCCTGACACTCACCCTTTACATATTTGTAAACATGGATGAGGTCACCCCTCAGTCTCCTTTTCTCCAAGCTAAAGAGATCCAGCTCCCTCAGCCTTTCCTCATAAGGGAGATGTTCCACTCCCTTAATCATCTTAGTGGCTCTGCGCTGGACTCTCTCAAGCAGTTCCATGTCCTTCTTGAACTGTGGGGCCCAGAACTGGACACAATACTCCAGATGTGGCCTCACTAGGGCAGAATAGAGGGGGAGGAGAACCTCTCTCGACCTACTAACCACCCCCCTTCTAATGCACCCCAGGATGCCATTGGCCTTCTTGGCCACAAGGGCACATTGCTGGCTCATGGTCATCCTCCTGTCCACCAGGACCCCCAGGTCCCTTTCTCCTACACTGCTCTCCAGCAGGTCAGCCCCCAGCCTGTACTGGTGCATGGTGTTGTTCTTCCCCAGATGCAAAACTCTGCACTTGCCCTTGTTGAATTTCATTAAGTTTCTCCCCGCCCAACTCTCCAGCCTATCAAGGTCTCGTTGAATGGCAGCACAACCTTCTGGTGTGTCAGCCACTCCTCCCAGCTTAGTGTCATCAGCAAACTTGCTGAGGATACATTCTGTACCCTCATCCAGGTCGTTGATGAAGATATTGAACAACACCGGTCCCAGTACCGACCCCTGAGGAACTCCACTAGTTACTGACCTCCAACTAGATTCTGTCCCATTAACTAGAACTCTCTGACTTCTTCCCTTTAACCAGTTCTTGATCCACCTCACTACCTGATCACCAAACCCATACTTTATCAGCTTATCTACAAGGATGCTGTGGGAGACAGTGTCAGGATTAGAGAAAAAGAATAACATTAAAAAAAATAAAAAATAAAAAAAATAAAATAAGAATGCATTGTTGTTTTGAGACAAACTGAAGAGGTATAACAGGATAGCAGATCTAAAAGGTGATGGGGGAATTAATCTAAATGAAAAGACAAGTGTGACTATAGGTTACATATGGCTTACTTGGAAAAAACCCATCAAAACAGTACTGTCTGACTGTGATGTCCTAAAGTTTAAAAATGTGTATTCTTGTTACAAGATGGAAGGATTGCTTGATGCAAAAGAGAGATTGTAAAAATTATTCAGAAATCTAATAAGACAGAAAAAGACAGAGAACAGTGGGCAAACCTAAAGGTAATACTCAGCATGAGATCCTAAACTAATGCTATGAGGAAAAAAATAGTTTGACTATTTTACGTGTTGGTGAGAAAGCAGTGTTTAGAAAGTGAGTATTTTGGCCCTTGTACAGAACTTATGAGTTGAAATGAAAACCCTTTTAAGATCAGTAGCAAAAAAATTGAAAAACCTGTGCTGTCACTAAACAAGTCCATGAATAAAAAGAATTACAAGCACATTTTAGGGGATGAAGGAAATTCTTAAGGTTGAGAGAATTAAAAGAGCTTGATCTGTTTTGTTTAATTAGCATCAGATTTAGAAACATCATGATAGCATTAAAAAAATCTTAAAAAATCAGCAAAATCTATGCAAAATATTTCAGTATTTTTTCTCACACCATGAAGCACAAATGCTTCATGGTTTAGGTTTACATTTCAGATTTTTTCATGGAATTATTCTCCAGAATTTTTCAAAATAACAAAAACTTTCATGAGATAAGAAAAAATTTCCCTGCTGCTCTAATTACAGTGCATAAGTACTTTCATGGGTAGAAAACACTAAAGCTTTTGTAATGAAACAGAGGAAAGTGTAACAAAAATCAAAGACTGGAAACAAGCCAAATTCAAATACATCAGAAAATACATGGACTTTTAACAGGATAATTAACTGTTGAAATAAGCAACCATCAGAAGCAGGAGATTTTCCATCACTGAACATTTTTAAAAATTATAATTGAGGGCCCACTTCAAACTGCCTACCATGTTTTCCAAGCCTGTGAAGACACCTGCTTCATACATCATTCTAGAACACCCAATTGATTGACCTTTCTATGAAGAATATAAGGACAGAAATACTGCAGCTCTAGATGTGATTTGATGGAGCTGACACAAGCCTTCATATGTTAGCTTCATGAACCAGTGTGATACTTAACATGAATGTGTAGTATTCTGCATTACTTAGTCCAGTAACACAGTACTGATGTGACAGTTCATTTCCCAATACTGAGAGGAGCTATTTGGATGCAATCAACAGAACACACAGAGGTGTTTGAGAACATCTTGCCAAACTTCAAGATTTTCCATTTGCTTCAGATTCAGAAGACAAAAACCTGTCCTAAACATAGCCACCTAAATGATCGTTATTTAGTTGTGGAGAGTACTGCTGTACATGTGAACTCAATACTGTAACAAGGAGGGCAGTACCCCAGAATGTGTGAAATTTGAGCATGTGGTCTATTTGTTGGGTTTTTTTGAGTTAAGTACAAATGCTTTATGTAATATGCATAAATACTTCTGGGAAACAGAGACCGGAGCTAGAGATAACACTAATAGTGTTTTTAACATGAAAACAGAATGTGCTTCCTCTTTGACTCTTATTAACACATTTCCCTTTTATCTAAATTAATTGGTAGGCCATCTGAACAACCTTTAAGTTTCACCTAATTTTAAAGTGCCTTTTTTTTTTTGTCTCTATTTTGATATGAATTTTTGTTGAATTTTGATATGAATTCTGTTGAATTTTCTGGCTGTCTTCTGTTTTGCTTTAGAATTTGTTCATTGATAGCATCACACCTTGACATAGCTGAGGCCAAGTCAATCTTCTGCATCCCTTTAACTACCTGAGCACTGCATTCCAAATTTTTGTCAGCTAAGTCCGCTGATCTGAGTAGGTATTAAAATGCTTGTGCGGCATTTTTGAGTTGCATGTTATTGTGAGTTAAAGGTTAAAAAGTGGTGGTTTTTAAAGAAAGTATAGGAAGCCCTAGTGAAGATGAGACGGTTAAATACTGCTTTTCTTCTTTGTTAAATTATTGCTGTTTTTTTTTTTTTTTTGTTAAATGCAGTGAAAAGTGGAGGTGTTTGGATATTGGAGCGAGTCCCTTCAGCACTCAAAAGTTCAAAAACTACTCCAAATCTTTAACGTGGAAACTAACTACCTTTAACAGAAAGGATAGCTCAGAGGCCCAGGCCTGACCTACATTGTACATTCCTTCAATTTTTTAAACATGGCTTTTCTTCGTTGTTACTAATGAACATGATTACTGTAGGATGGTAGCACCCAAAGACCTCAGTGAGGATAGTACTGTGTGCTGTGCAAATACAGATAAATACACAGTTCTTGTCCAGCAGATTTTATGATCTTAAAGACACAAAGAAGTTGAAGGTTGGGAATGGAGATATAACTTCCAAGTAAATGAAAAAAATTGTGATTGGAAGAGCTGAATCCTTTCTTGTTCATTTGTCTCTTTTAATAAGAGTAGAGGTCAAATGGGGAGAATGGCAGGACTATGAAAGTTAATAAAAGGAGAACAAAATATGGAAAGAAATTAATCACAGCTCGTTGTCTGCCTGGTTCTGTTCTACTTACAGGAGTAGGTAGGCATGATAGTAGAGGGAGTTTTAAGACATTTAAAGAATTTCTCAAGTTGCTTTTCAAATGTGAGAAGATTTTTTAAAATTATGGAAGAAATGTGAAAACAGGTTATCCTGAGGCTTCAAGCTTTTATGCAAATATTTCCTTAAATATATAACTTAGTAAAACAATGGGTAAAAATTGTGTCTAACCAAACCCTTAGACTCTAAATGTGAATTTGCTGTGTAGCTGAACACCTGTTTCTTTTCAGGCAATCATATACTCTAACCCAGTCTATAACTAAAACCAAAAATAAAATAAAAATTAGAACATATGTAATTTTTAATATACTTAAAAAGGCAGAAACTATTAGCTTAAAAATACTAAACAAGGGGAAAACATTCTAGAGCTAATTTAGAAACCTGTGGATGCCAAGAGAGATTGCCATCTCTTCTGTCTTACCATCTGCAGTCTATTACAATTCCTTTAAAGACTGCCCTTCAATTAAATTGCAGAAATGGATTGAAATTTGTAAAACAAGTACATCAGAAATGGGAGGACACGGTGTACTACAACCCAACTGGCATTCAGAGGAGAAATCTGGTTAAAGCTAGACAACAGAAAAAGCTTTAAGACCACTTCTTTCCAGCACATGGGTGCCTCAGTCTATTCAAGTGACAATAATGATCTTTTCCTTGGTAAAGGTCTATAATCACCAAGTAAAGTTTATAATTTTTCAAAAGCTATCCATGCTTATTCTTTTAATGGGATAGCGGCCACATTACTCTATTTTTCCAGCACTTAGGGTGCTAGAGTGCCTATTTAGGATGCAGTGCACAAAAGCTCAAGCCCTTCTCATGTCTGAAGGGATTCAAATCCATCAGCCTTTCTTAACTGATGGAAATACTATAAATTGTCCTAAAATTGGTTAAACTGGTGTAATGAAGAGGTGATCTCAATACTTACTGCTAAACCTTCTTTACCATACAGAAAATACAAAGATATAGAGAGTGTCACTCTTTAGTGGGACTGAAACTTGCACCTGGTTCAAAATGTCGGGAGTCATTTCAATAGATATACTATTAATAAATAGATAACATACATTTTGAAAAAACATCTATAGCTTTCTTATACCTTAATACAAACTATGAGCACAGTGATTTATTGTACTAAATAGCAATAATAGCATATTAGCTATCTTGCATAAGGTTCTAACTTGAATTGTTAATTAAAAAATACACAGTATACGAGAATATGTCAATGTCTGAAGTGTAAGCAGTTGCTCAATCACTATTACATCGTTGAAGTGCACTGAATTCCTAAACAACTTGCTAAATAAAAATCTTCAAAAATATCACAGCTAAACATGAACTAGGGTGTATTTGTCTATTTTTCAGCTTTGGTACTTGAATAATGGTAGTAAAAGAATGAATCAGCAGTTCCACTCTACACTAAAATTGTCTTTAAAAGGGATTTATTTACAGAACTAATAAACAAAGGAAGAATTCCACCTTCTTTTATACACATTCTTGTGAAAATTTATAGCATGATCTGACACTTTAGAAACCTTTATTACTGTAAGTGGGTATCTAAGGTATTTTCTTATAATCTTCCTCTCTCCATAGATACCACAGGCAGCTAAACATAGGCAGAGCAACCATTAAAAATGTTATGTTACAGATACAGGGAACAAGGTTTAGAGACAATAAAGAAGTTAAGGGACCTGGGCATATATCATGTTAAGTGCTGGAGAGTCTGGAAGTTAGGCATCCAACTTAAGAATTAAAATCTATAAACCCGAATTAAGGGCCTAAGTGTGGTGTTCATTGATGCTTTCCTCTAGTTGCAAAAGCTCTAAGAACTTTCTGCTCCCTCCTCTCTCCCAGTTATTTATTCTTAGCCTATGCAGCAGAATGCTGTTTTCTCAATCTGTTCTGATGCAGCTGTGTGCAGAGAATATTGTAAATGTGCTCACTGGATTTTTAAAAAATGAGCTTAACAGCATCAACAAGAGTAAAGAGGATTTATTTATTTTTTCACATAACCCAGGTCACTTCAGTGATCCCATTTATAATATAGCCCAGCATAGCTTAGCTCATCTGACAAGACAATGAACTATGGTGCCAGGATGCATGGCATTTTTACTTTCTGAGCTGCCAGAGAAAATATGTTTCTGAATCCACACCTGAGAATAGTATTTAAAAGAGACAGATCTATGAAGGTGTGGTCCTGTAGTAATCTGTGTTATGTCATTTCATAATAATTTCATGCTGCATCTATTTCTGGATCACAGAGCACTGCAGATCAGCTTGGAGCATAGGACTGTATTTGTGTCCAGGTAATCAAAGCAGATGATATGAATTTTATGCTGACTTCATACTTTTAACCAAGGTTTATGCTTGCTCTAAGTCAGTAGATGACATCTGAAGCAGCATAAAAACAGAGTGGTGCAGACAGGTGATATTTTATCTAACATAAGGCCAACAAAGAAAAAAGTTATTTCTTCAAAGGCTTATAAACCTGTTTGAAACAGTCATGTGTTTGAAGTCTTTGATCCAGTAGTGGATACTCTAAAACCATATTTATTACCACGTCAAAACACAACATGAAATGGCTTAAGTCAGCACTTAGCTCAGGCAGTTAAGAGTGTTAAAAAGAGATCTGGTTGACTTTTCCACACATAGCAAGTTATGTCTGCCCCTTTGAATGTGAATAACTTTCATACTGTTTTTTTTAAAAAAAATGTCTATTGATGATATGCCATGTCTCTGCTTTACATATTAGCCTAGCTATCAAATTATTTGATTAGAAACTTGAAACTGTGTACGCCAGCTTATCCTGGTGCTAAAGTACTAAAAGTCTTCAGCTGAATATTTATCTATTGCCCTAACCATGGTGCTACTGAAGATCCTGAATGGGCAATTTTGGAGAGGAACAACTTGGTGACCAGAAATGATTCATTCAATCAGAGAGGAAAGCAGGAAAAATGATGTGTATCCATAGCCTAAAGATTAAAGAACTCTCAGAGGCAATTTGGGAGTTCTTATCCTTGCTCCTAACAGACTTTGTGACTTTTAATCCAGTAATTTTTAGAAGCATAAGGCAGTCTCTGGATTCCCTTCTTTCCTTTTCTGCAGTGTGTGACCTGCTAGTATACTGCTATTCTCTGTGCAGGAATCAGGAACTCATACTGTGCCTGTTCTCTCCAGAAAAAAAACCACCTAAACAACTGACACACACACACCCCCCAAGCAAACAAACAAACAAAAAGCACAAAAACTAAGCAAAACAAAACAAAAAAAATCAACAACCTAACACTTTTTATTCTTGGGATTGTCCCTGCAGGACCAATGGTTTACCACAAGGCAAACAGAAACAAAAAATGATCTCTTCTTTGTACAGACAAAATTGTTTTCCCAAATCGTGTCCAGTGTTCCTCTGGACAGAGTAAGGGTGGATATAACCTTACATGCTTCCTTTTCCTGGCTAATCCCTTTCACAAAACTGCAGGCTAGCACTGTTATTTTATCTAGAGCCAGAGGTGACTCCCTCCAGACCTCATTAGGGCCATTCATAAGTTGGACAGGGATGATTGATTGCAATAAGTAAGTGCTTATTTCTCACCCAGGCAACACAAAGATAACCCCTTTCTCCAAAACGTGATTTATGACTGCCTAGAGTCACTATCTTTGGACAGCCCACCAGAGCATTTGTAATATGATATGAAATTTCTTTATTGACAGGATAATAAAAACTTTATTCTACATGAAGTACTTACCTGGTCTCCACTAAAGCGGTACATAGGTCTCTCTCAACCTCACTAAATGTTTACCTAGCCAGCATTCTGAGGCAAGGAAATACAAGTAGCCCAGTCTACAGTGAGGAACACATATTTCTCTGTGTTCCTACTAGATTGAAATCCATAGCCTTGAACCAAGTATCTAGGCTCCCTGCTATGATAGCTAAGTGCTCAAGAATAAATTTAAACTTCAATTTTGCACCTTGTATAATAAACAGGAAAACATGCAGGAGGAGGATGGGTCAGACAGGTCATGGATATTTGACTTTAGCATTACCAGGCACCCCAGTAACCTAATATTCTTAATAAATTCATTTTACATTCAGAATATAACTGGAAGAGTAATTGTTGTATTTTAGAATAGAAGTAGTTAGTGTTCTTAACCATTAATTCAGTGATCTAAATACTCACATAGTTTAAAGGAAAACTTGAGTCCATTGGTTTCCTCTATCCAATATACAGCTTTCATTTCCCAGAAATAATGTATATCTTCATAACTAGACATGTGCAACAAAAATGCATTTAAATCTTCTCAGTTTTCAGTGAATATATGACCTATATGTCCTACTCACTAAAGACTTTAAACAGTAGGTTATTATCTGTATTTAATTGTCTTCATTTCAACCTAAGTGTTAAATTATCACAATCATAATACTACAATTTGTGTTATTCTCAGAGTAATTATTATGATGACTAGACATACATAAAGGTAACATAGAATAATAAAATATCTGTTCCCTACTTTCTTGATCCCTTTAAGACATGTTCAAGAACAAGGTGCCTAACATGCTTAGGTTGGGGTAATTTGGGATAGACCTAGAATACAAAGCTTCAGAAAGCAGATCAACTTCTAAATGGGATTCAACCAGGAACTATTAAAAAGGAAATAGGCTGTGACAGAAAATGTATAAACACAAATGGACCCCAAAATAGAGGAAACTCTCACCATGAACAACCATGAAGCTGTTGACAACTCATGGTAAACACCCTACATCCATTCTTTTTCAAAAGACCATAGAGTCAACTGTAGCACTCAAAAGGTGAAGGGTGAGGGTAAGGGTGAACATAACAGCAAGAAAAAAAGTAGAAAGTAGGAAGAGGGGTTTTTTGTTTGTTTATTTTTCTGTATAATAACTTTAGGGGTATCATTTAGCATCTGAGAATGGTATTTTCAGCAGTCTACTGGAGAAGACTAGAAATAGATATTGGAAAACTCTGAGAAGAGGGTCCAGAATTTAGGAACACAGAGTAGCCCTAAATTGATTATGTATCTTATTACTCACAGCCCTCTCCATATTCTCTTTTGCAGTTAAAGGGAATTAGGTGGTAAAGCAAGTCACTTTAGAACAAGTGTAGTGTACCAACATGGGCAATTACCATAGCATAGCTTCTACATGACAACTGTTACATTATCCAAGCTCAGCTGCTTTTGATCCTATGTCCATACTCACATGGAAACAAAAGTTCAGCATATATTTTAAGAAGGAGTAGGTAATGCTCCTTCAGCTAAACATTTACTAGATGGTTAGAAGACTGTCCAAGGGAGTAGGTTAAGGAAATATTTCTGTGAAAGCTGAGCTGACATTGAACTCCAGTTACTGAGTTTCTGGACCAGGTTTTTCAGGAAATTTGAGCTAGGATACACTCATTCTTGTAGATCTCAAATGGACTTGGGTGTTAGCTCCTCATAATGGGACAGTTTATACCTGGATTTACATGTCTTCATGCTTCCTTCAGCCACCTTCATTTCATAGAATCACAGAATCATAGAATGGCTTGGGTTGGAAGGGACCTAAAGATTATATAGTTCCAACCCCCCTGCTGTGGGCAAGGACATTTTCCACTAGACCACGGTGATCAGAGCCCCATCCAGCCTGGCCTTGAATGCTGCCAGAGTGGGGGCAGCTACAACTTCTTGGGGCAACCAGTTTCAGCGTCTCACCACCCTCACAGGAAATAATTTCCTCCTAATATCTAATCCAAATCTACCCTCTTTCAGTTTGAAATCTTCCCCCCTTGTCCTATCACTATGTCTCCATGTAAAAAATCCCTCTAGTTTTCCTGTAGTCCCCCTTCCAGGTACTGAAAGGTTACTCTCAGTGTGTTCTAAGGTCTTCCCAGAGCCTTCTCTTCTCCAGGCCGAATAACCCCAATTCTTGCATCCTGTCTTCATAAAAGAGGTGCTTCAGCCCTCTAATCATCTTCATGGCCATCCCATGGACTTGCTCCAAGAGTTCCATGTACTTCTTATGTTGAGTACTCCAGAACTGGAACCAGTACTCCAGGCGGGGTCTCACAAGAGCTGAAGAGAGGGGTTTGGTTTCTTTCTCTTATTGCAAATCTTTGTAATGTTTCAACCTCACATTAATGTAGATGTAAGGAACATAGAGAAGATATAAGGAAGAAGTTTTTCACCATGAGGGTGGTGAAGCATAGAAACGGGTTGCCCAGAGAAGTAGTGGATACCCCATCCCTGGAAACATTCAAGGCCAGGTTGGATGGGGCCCTGAGCAATCTAGTCTAGTGAAGGATGAACCTGCATATGGTAGGGGGGTTGGAACTAGATGACCTTTAAGGTCCTTTCCAACCCAAACCATTATGTGATTATGTGACGTAAAGAATTTCTACTTCTGTGAACTTCCACATATTTATGTAATGATTTTGATGAAGTTAAGAATGCTTTCCTGGGTCTCATACAGCTAAGTCATGTGATACGGGACCCAAATTTTCCTCTCTGAAGAAAAGTCATTAGCAGCATGATAAGTTCATAGGCATATAGTTCCCTACTTATCTGCTTGTCTTACTTTAAAAACAAATCAGATATAAGTGGCAAAACATATCATATTATCTGCAAATACACATTTCTTTCTGCTGTGGATCAGAGTCTGACTTCCAGAGAGAGAAAGCTGCAACTGAATCTAAAATACAACACATCAGTCACTGTTTGGGACTGCAGCTAATTTTTTTTTCTGTAAAAGATACCTTACAGAGGCAGAGTTAGTGAAATGGTGTGTAAAATCTTTTTGCTATAGATGGGTGAAAGGAATAGCACTGATAAATAAGAAACACTTCTTTATCTACATGGGTGACTTACTAGTCACTTCAGGAGGAGCAGCATGAGGCATGGGATGTTTATTAAGGTTTAATATGCTTGTAAAAAGTCTTTCAAAGTGAAATGAAGATGTTTCTTATCTAATGACTATTCTTGCAAGCAGCATATTCTGGCAATGCTTCTTCTGACAAAGAAAAATCCTTTCAGGGTATGTTCACATGAAAGAGTGTATGTTCATATCCAGTGCTAATTTTCATATACTGTAAAATTTATTGCACAATATTTACATTATGTAAATTAGACAAACACTTAAGAATCCACTGTGAATACCACACAGAATGTGTAATTTATTCAGGCAAAAGTAGATTCCTATATTTGAGGTAGTCACTTTAAACTCTATTTGCAGTCAATGGAAATAAATTAGTACTTTTGAGTTTCATCTCATAATTTCCACAGACGTATATCTCAAATGTTTCACTAAGGTGATTGGATCAGATGTCATCACTGTAGACATCTAAATTTAACTGATAAGAATCACACCCAAAAATTAATTCCAAAACCACCGTATCTTCTACTATTTCTAGCATAAACAACAAGAAAATATATTAACATAACAAGATGTGAAAAGATTTGCTGTTCACTTAGGTTGTCAGGGAGAAAAAATGAATAAGGAAAACAGAAGCACTACAGAGAAGATACTATTGAAACACATTATAACTGAAATTACTAGGTAAAAAAGTGTGGGCACTAATAAATGCTGAGTCAACAAAAAAAACCTACTGTGAAATGTTTTCATTCATTTCTAATCCTGATATTGATGCAATTAATGAATTAGTTAGCACTGCTGATGTTGATAAATCACTTCCTTGGGAAATAATCATCCTTTTAAGTGCCTATGGGTTGCTGACTGGGCAGGATCCCGATGTAGAATAAGGCTTGACAATGTTTCTAGAAAAGTTCCAAGAAGGTTTGGGTGTCTGAGGAGTGTGGATATAGATACCTTTTTTGTCTGTCATGGAAATATTTTCACAAAATTCATGAAAAATGAAACAATAAATACTGAAAACTGATGATACTAGCAAGAAATCAAAATGTTACACTGATGAGTTTTAAACTCCATCTAGATAGTTTCCAGAGTCTGAACATTTCCCACCACTTGGTTTTCACAGAGTAGAGTCACCTCCCAAAACATTTAGACATTTCTTTCAAATGAAAACCAAACAGTATTTGCTGGTGAAGTAGGATGATGGATGGAGCTGACATTAATGATATATTTTCCCCACACAACAGCTGAAGAGTAACAGTCTACTTTAGCTCATGGAAATGTTAACAATATCTATGACTACCTTATTGGATTCAAATCCAGTAACTCAAAAGTACTTTTAGCAGCTTTGACTCTACTCTGGAAGAGGGAGCAGGACATTCCTTTTAATGTCTTTGAAATTGATCCAAGCCATCTAGCTTTAAGGGTTTCTTGTACATTTTACTTTATAAAAACACTAATAAAATATTAAAAATGTGTGATGAACTGGAACCCATGAGTTTTCAGATGAACATACTGAACAATCATCAGACAAGACAACCAAGCTTATATACATCACCTCTGGTTCCAATGCATTTTTCTTTATCGTATACGAAGGAGAATAGATTATCATTTTTATGTTGACCTAATAGTACCTCCACCTTAAAATAAGACACTTTTGGAACATAAAGATTTGAACTACTATCCACAGACACAAACTGAGCTCAGGTTTCATATCTGGTCATGATAAAAAAAGAAACTTCCACACCTTCACTTAGAAAAGAGGGGTTTACACTTCATCCACAGGGGAAAATAGCATCGTATCCTTCCAGAAAGAAAGATAAATATTTAGTTTAAAAGTTTCTGACAGAACTTACTTTTGATACAGTCAGGTTACTCACTATTGTCAAGACCAAGGTGTTTATATAGAGAGAAGCAGTATTTTTGGAATCTAAGCAACTTCGATGTAAAACTTTAAGAACTTACACACCTACCATATGCCTAGCCATCTACATAAAAATTCCTAACATATTTTGAATAGCTTTGGTATCTTGAAATCAAGAAACTTAAACTTGAGTGACCATATGTAGTTGTCTTCCCCTAATTCCCACCCTTCTCTTGGGCCAGTTTGTTTATGGATCTTTAGCCAGGTACGAAGACACTTTGAAAGTAGGACATATATAGTCTAAAAGTAAAAAGCAATTATGTATGGGTAAGCACACACAAATAGGATCTAATAAGCTATGATGTCATACTCTGGCATGATACTCAATAAGCTTCCACTGGCTGGACAAGCATCAGTAAGGAGGGATAGGTCGGTGACCGCAGCTCCTGGGAGCCATCCTCAGAGGTGTGGAGCTACAACTTTCTTCCTGTTGGTGTATTCAATAGCTTGACCCCAACCCAGTAACTCCTGACTGCCTGGCCCTGTGAGCCACCCCAGCCACTGCTAGCTGATGGTAAAAAGAAACAAGCCTAGGGAATAGTAGGCAAAGTCTACAATTTTTACTTGGTAGCTGCACATAATTCTTAAACAAAATGCCACCTAATAAGTATAAACACAGCACTGCTCATCGTATTGGGAGTGGTAGTATGTTTAGAGGTCAGCAGTGGCTAGTTGGTAAGGCATGGATTGCACGGCAATCAACACTGCATAGCTAGACTGTAATTCCAGTGTTAGATGTCCAGACCAAAAAGGAAATAGAAAGAGGAAATACCATGTTTGTGATGAGACACTACCACTGTGGCTCTCTGTTTGTAAATATGTGATTAATATAACTTCCTACTCCGCTGGAAATTTTACTCATGAGCTTTTCTTGGAAAGAAATGCTCGTGTAGCAATGTCATTATTCCAAAAGGTGAGGGATCGTCACCCTGTGTATCCAGTACAGTTTGTGAAGCTGTATGTCATATGTGAGGATACAATAATGAATCTCTCATGGCTTTGCAAACTATTTGTTAACATATTGGACCCAGCTGAAATGTTCTCAAACTGTGTTTGCTAAAACAGTGTGAAAAAGTCCCAGTAGGTCCAAGAAAGTAGTCCTCACCCTCATGTCCTGTTGTTTACACAGGTCTTTTTTTTCTTACAGTGTTCACAGTCCACTTCCAAGATAGACAGATGAGCAGGGATAGGCTGAGGATGGCAGTGCTCCTCAAACGCCCCTTCAAGAAAAGTATAGCTGCAGTCTATAAAACTTCTTTTTTTCTTCCACGTAATTTGTGTGGTTGTCTATTAATTTTTCCACACTGATGTACACTTTAGTAAGCCACAAAGACTCAGTGTATTTCTATTCCCATAGTTGTTGTATTTAATGGGAAATCATTCATTTCATTCCAGACAGCCACACCAAATGGAAGTAAACTACCCAACATGCTTGCTACTAAGTTTTTCATCTCAGTGTATTGATTTTAAAGCTTGTAGCGATTTCTCCCAAATTAACCTTTTATTTTTCTCAAGTTATATAAATAAATAATGTGAAGGAAAGCAAGTGAAATTGAAAAAAGAAAAACCAACAACACTGCTTTCAGATCCTGAGTGAACCACTATGACTTTTCTTCAAGGAAAAACATTTCTATATCTCTCATCTCATTTTACTATTAGATGTGTCAGTTTTAATGATTCCAATAATATTTACCTAATCAAAATTTAACAAAGATAAATAGAGAAATCACATACAAAATACATAAAATAAAAATACATGCACTATGCTGAAAATCTTTTGGTTTTATATAGTTCTCTGATATTTCTTAAAATGCTCATTTCAAATGTGAAACAGATAAAGAACTTATGATCAAAACTCTAAACCTTGCCTCCTGTGTCTTCTGATATACCCTTAAAAAGTTGCTTAGCAACATTTTATCTTGAAATAGTCACTGAAGCATAAACAATCTACTCAGTATAGTGTCCAGGTGGTGCTGCAAATTCTAGCTATGAAAGAAATGGACATTACAATCAGAAATCTTCTAGGACGTGCCTGCTAGAAAAAAAAAAATGTCAGTCTGGCAAAATTAGTCTAACCTCTTACATTTAACTCAGTGGTGGATCCAGAGCGGTTTCTGCCATTTCTTATAGAACTCCAAGATCTTACTTTTTCCTATGAAAGAGCCACAGTGTCTGCTGTCAGCATCCTTCTCTTTCTTTGAAGCGAGTTTTGTTACTGCAGGGCAGTATGGTGCCTGACCTGAGATGGCCCATATTGCCCTATGAAAACATCTCTTAGTAGAGAAGTGGGTAGGCAGCTTAATAGCTGGCAGTGTACCAGCAGAAGATACTGGACTGTTTGAAAAGCAAGCTCCCTCCCACACCATCCAACCTTGTTTTTCTTCACAAAGATATGGAGAAAAGCTGCAACCTGGGAAGGCAGAGAGAGAAGAACATTTGAAACCTTGAAGTACTTAGTGATAATTTTGAGAGAGAGCAAGAGTTCAAGAAGAAAGTAGAGGTAGAAAAAAAATGGGATTTGCTTGACTGGCTAGGAATCTCTCATATTTTATTATTTTTGTTCTCCAAATTGCCTCATTTTTTCACATTTGTTTGTCAGTTCTGTCTTGTTTTCATAATTATTCCCTGTAGAGCCTGCAGCACTTTGCAGAATAGGGTTGCATATATATTATTTTACCCTTTGGCTAATGTTCTGAAAACTTTTCTGCTTCTGGCTCCACTTCAGGACTTACAATACCCATTTTTTTCTCATTTCTTGGGTCATTTCCAGAATTGCAATCACACTTCTGTTTACATGATTACACTCATTAACCTAAGTGGGATCATGACGCCTCGTGTTTGAGAATCCCTGTACTATGAACTACTGCATTATAAAGAAGTAATAATGAGGTGAAAAAAGGGAATGAGAAAAATATTACTGAGAAAAGCAAGGTCATATCAGAACAGAGAGAGGAAAATGACCGAATGAACAGAAAATGCAAGGAAGATGAACAGCAAATCAAAATGAGATAGGAATTATATGGGGGAGACTACATAACATTTCAAGAGAGTGTTTTGAAAATGTGCCTCATAATGTAAAATCCTTTCTAATTAGTTTCCAAAAGAAAGAATAGCATATGATTATCCATTAATATATATTTTTTTCATATTATTTACGTAGAAATCAACTTCATTACCTTGAATTAGTTTGATTCTTGCTCTGGAAATGGCCTTGTCCCATAAGTAAAACACCTGCACTCCAGCTTAATTCTATATCACATCACTTGTAAGAAAACATGTTTTCAGTTTTACTCATCCTTTATTAACTGACACATACTTTATCAACATGTTTACACTATAACTGAAGAAAAAACTCATGTCAGCTTTCAGACCTTTTATTTGTTAGTATGAAGAGTGAATTAAAATATATTAATGCAAAAAAATCTGAAATATTTCCAATGCAAAAGATTTCTTCAGGTATGCCAGGATTTAATTTGGTAGTAAAAATGTTAGAATGATCATACAAAAGAAGACCACACATTAATGATTTCTCCTATTACAAGATTTAATTGGTTTCCTAGTGTCACACATACTATTTTAAACTGGTAGATAGTGATTGTATAGCAGAAAGTAATGATAAATAATAAAAAAAAATCCCTTGCTCCTATCAATTCCAGTGACACAATTAATAATAACTGAAAGTAAGAGATCTTTAAAATATTGCCTATGCAGTTAAGACACATTCACTTCAACAAAATGTAAATCTCTTGCTGGAAAGGAAGTGTCTTAAATTTTCCCGGATATCCTGAAAGAAATAGCACCTCAGTGTCATAATTTGCACTCTGTAAAAATGTATGCTCATTTCTTTGTCTTGTTTATATGCATTTCATGCTGGACAGTGTGTTAGTTCTAAAAGCTGACATTCAGTATATTAGATAGACTTTATCTCAGAACCTGAATGTTCAAGGACCATGAAAAGGACGAAAAGGATCCCATCACTGGTGTATAGTAGAATTTCTAAATGAGCTGTGGTGACTGTTCTCCTGGCAGTACTAAATAACTCTTCAAAAGTGTGTGTAGGTGAGATTTTAAACCCTGCTTTTTGCAAAGGAACAGCTAGCTAAGGCATTAGAAGGAAATGTTAACTGAAGGAAAATTTGCCATGTCTTCTGAAGTTAGTTGAGCCTGTGTGATCCCACTAAGTAGCCCTACGCTTTATTTAAAGAAGGCACAAGCAAAACAGCAGGAGAGCAAAAGCTGATACTATGAATAAATCTATCGTTTCTGCAAGCAATGACAAGAAAGTGATGTTCCATCCTCTGCTAATTCTATCAACAGCTACCAGCCAGCTCGTGAATCTAGCCACATTTTCTATTTAACGGTCTTTTAATGGAAGTCTACCTGCCCCTGTTGTGCATTGATCTGCAGAGTTAGATTCTAAATGGTAAACTATTATACAGGAAACAAAGGCTGAGATAATATGCAAAGATATTGAATTTTGTTTGTGCTGAGAAAAGTTGTTGCTTCAGTTAACAAAGTAACTGAGATCATGATAAAAGTCTTGTCCAACTTGCAAATGAGTCTTCTCAGACTAAGAGGTGAAAAATATCTAGTCTAAGTCAAGGATGATAATTAACAGTTTTAGTCAAATCATTGCAGTAAGCATGATTTACAACATTATATGTAGCTCTCTCCATATTTATGTAGTCAGATACTAAGTAATTAATTCTCTTGACAATCCTTTGAACTAGACAAACAGTTCCATGCTATATACAGGGGAAACTGGTAGACACAGAAGTAGGATATGATCAGCTAGACACAAGTGACTAAGGTTTTGTAGTTTAAGAGATTACTGCCCCCCTCACCTCAGAAGACATAATTTTCTTCAAGCAAATTCCCCATCTATTACAAGCCATACAGTTTAACTCTGACTCTCACAATGCTAAGATGATAAACTGCTGAATATGGTAGATTATTCACAATGCCAATGAGCACATCTTAACTGCAAGGTAATAATTTCCATTTGAGGAACACTAACCTCTGGAAATAGTTCTAACCTGATCCTGTAAATTCTAACCTGATCCTTTAAATTCTAATCCTTTAAAATCTAACCTGATCCTTTAAAATTCTTAAACCATAGAAGATAACTTCCTGACACAGCTGATGAGGGAGCCAACTAGGGAAAGCACTCTCCTGTACCTTTTGCTTTAAGAGAGAAAGACTAGTGGTTGATGTAACCACTGCGGGCTGTCTTGGCATGGTGATCATGAAATAATAGTTTTCAAGTCTTAGAGAAATAAGGAGGAAGGTTCACCCTGGATTTCCAGCAGGTAAACTTTGGCCTGTTTTGGACACCAGTTGACAGAGCCCCTTGGGAGGCAGCCCTGAAGGGCAAAAAAGTCCAGGTAGGCTGGACATTCTTCAAGAAGCAGATCTTAAAGATGAAGGAGTAGGCCATCCCCATGTAGCAAAAGACAAGCTGATAGGGAAGACCGGCCTGGATAAACAGAGTTTTGGCTGAAAGTCAGGAACAAAAGGAAAGTCTAAAGCCTTTGGAAAAGGGGTCAGGCAACTCATGAGGACTACAAAGATGTAGTGAAGATATGTAGGGACAAAATTCTAAGGGCCAAAGCCCAACTAGAACTCAAACTGGCTACTGTGGTGAAAGATAATAAAAAATGTTTCTATAAATACATTAACAACAAAAGGAGGACTAGGGAGAATCTTCAAACTTTATAGGATGCAGGCAGAAACATGGTGACCAAGGGTGAGGAAAAGGCTCAGGTACTTAATGCCTTATTCGCCTCAGTCTTTAACAGTATGACCAGTTGTTCGCTGGGTACCCAATCCCTGAGCTGGAAGACAGGGATGGGGAACAGAGTAAGATCTCCATAATCCAAGAGGAAATGGTTAGTCACCTGTTACACAACTTAGAGACACACAAGTCTCTGGGGCCCGATGGGTTACACCCTAGCGCTGAAGGAGTTAACAGATGTTCTCACCAAGTCACTCTCCATCATTTACTAGCAGTCCTGGCTAACCAGGGAGGTCCCAGTGGACTGGAGGTTGGCATATGTGACACCCATCTATAAGAGCTGGAAAGAGAATCCAGGGAACTACAGACCTGTCAATCTGACATTGGTGTCAGGGAAGGTTATGGAACAAATTATACTGAGTGCCATTACACACCATTTACAGGACAACCAGGTGATCAGCCCCAATCAGCATGGATCCATGAAAGGCAGGTCCTGCTTGATGAACATGATCTCCTTCTATGAAAAGATGGCCCACTTGGTACATGAGTGTAAACTGTGGATGTTGTCTACCTGGACTTCAGTAAAGCCTTTGACACTGTCCCCCACAACATTCTTATAAAAATACTGTCTGCCAAAGGCTTGGACAGGTGTATGCTCTGTTGGGTCAAACACTGGCTGGAGAGCCAGGCCCAAAGAGTGGCGGTGAATGGAGTTAAATTCAGTCGATGACTGGGTTTCCAGGGTTCCACAGCATTCAGTATTGGGGCCACTCCTGTTTAATATCTTTATCAATGACCTCAATGAGGTGATAGAGTGTACCCTGACTAAGTTTCCAGAGGACACCAAGTTGGGAGGAATGTTAATCTGCTTGAGGGTAGAAAGGCTTTACAGAAGGATCTGAACAGGCTGGATCAAGAGGCTGAGGCCAATTGAATGATCTTCAACAAGGCCAAGTCTCAGATCCTGCACTTGGGCCACAACAACCCCATACAATGCTACAGGTTTAGGGAAGAGTGTCTGGAAAGCTGCCCAGCAGAGAGAGACCTGAGGGTATTGATCAACAGCTGGCTGAATATGAGCCAGCAGGATGCCCAGGTGGCCAAGAAAGCCAATGGCATCCTGGCCTCTATCATAAATAGTGTGTCCAGCAGGACCAGGGAAGTGATCGCCTCCCTGTTCTCAGCTCTGATGAGGCTACACCTCAAGTACTGTGTTCAGGCTTGGGTCCCTCACTATAAGAAGGAGACTGAAGTGCTGGAGCATGTCCAGAGAAGGGCAACAAGGCTGGTGAAACCTCAGGAAAACAAACCTTATGAGGCACAACTAAGAGAACAGGGGCTATTTAGCCTGCAGAAAAGGAGGCTGAGGGGAGACTGTATCACTCTCTACAATTACATGAAAAGATATAGAGAGGTAGGTGTCAGTGTCTTCTCACAAGTAACAAGTGACAGGACAAGAAGAAATGTCCTCAAGTTACTCCAGGGGAGGCTTAAGTTGGGTATTAGGAATAACTTCTTTACCAAAAGCGTTGTCAAGCACTGGAACAGGCTGCCCAGGGAAGTGGTTGATTTGTCATCTCTGGATGTGTTTAAAAGTCATACAGTTATGATACTTAGGGACATGATTTAACCAAGGGCTTGGTAGAGCTAGGTTAGTAGAATTAGGTTAGTGATTGGGCTCAATGATCCTAAAGATGTTTTCCAATCTAAATGTTTCTATGATTTAATGATTTAAGCCACAAATGTAGTTTTAGTGGTTCTTGAAATATAAATGTAAATGTAATTCAGAGATAAAAGCTGTTCAAATGCATGCACATCATATACTAGGAAAGTTTCCAGAAAATCTTGGAAATTATGAGTTATGCAAGGGTACGGAGTATGCAATACAAAATTAAAAATGACACATAATTTCCATCACACAGTATGTATCTCCATATTTACAAAAAAGGGTACTGTGCCTTGCAGCCTAACTCATACAACGGCAGCTGTTTAATTTGAGGTTAAGCACTGTTGATTTAAAACAAAGAATGTGTTAAAGTACTTTCCATCCAGAACTGAAATCCAATGTCTTTGTTATTTCAGTCTACGCATGCAAAATCTCAGCAGTTAGTAAACTCTTCTGTTATATTTTTATACCTTTCAAAACAAGCTCCAGACTGACTCAATGGCTAGACAGAGCAATTGCACTTTGGGTGTTACTTTAGGAAGTGATATTAATACACAAAACTATATATCTATGTTATGATCAGAATCCATACTGACCTATATAACCCTTCAGCATTGTGTTACTGGTGATGGTTTCCCAACAGCCAATTTATTTTGAAATAAGCACAAAGAGAAACTTGGTGTTCCTTGGTATTTTGCCTAAGACAGAGAATATTACTCGTGTGTTCTAATAACATTTTTGTTCAGAATAAACCCAAATATATTCTAATAATATGTCCTTTGATTCAGCTGAGCAAAAGAAATTTGCCACATTTAACCTACATTTGGCTACACTTCAATTGCAAGTGAAGTGAAACTTAGGTATTTATCCAACCCACAGGGATAATTTAATCCTCAATTAACAGATGTTAGTATGTGACTTTAAGAATATTAGGAGTTATTACTCTACAGATGAAGAAATCATGACTAATTTTCCATAACAGCTTTAAATACAAAGAAATATGTTAAATATACAGTTTTGATCCACATATCAAGACACTTGCAAGTAATTTATTTGAAGATATGAATTATATGTTGTGATATATGTTTACCTACATTTTTAATTATATATTAAAACCAAAACCAACCAAAAAGAGCAAAATTCAAAAATCTACAGTTACTTGCACAAACTCAAAATTACATTAGTAAGTGTAGAATATGCAATCTATTTTTCTTTCTGCTTGAAGATATACACTTTGCTAATATAATATTTGAGTGTTTTATACTAATGAACGAATGTCTTCTAATATTTTTTTCTTTGAAGGAAAGAATTCCGCATATATTGTTCCAAAGCCCAGAGTCATTGCTGCTGGACTGATTTCAGTATTTGTCATTTGTTCCTATTATCAAATTACAACCATGTATTCAATATTTAATTTTGCACTAGTGATTTTTCTACTCATTAAGAGGAAAAAAATAATTTTTGATCCATGTATCCACATATAACTACCTTTGATATATTTCCTACTACTAAAGTCTTGTGATCTCTTGCTATCTACCTGTAGGCTTAGACCTCTTCAAGAAATACTACTAAAATGCTTTTTAGTATTTTAATTAATGCTACCTGTCATGTTTGGTGACCCACTGACGTGTTTTGTTCTCTGCTTGATGAACAAATGTTACCTAAGGAAGATAGTGTAAGTTTTTTACTCTAGTGTTGTCCTGTATCAACACTGTTTCATTAAATAAAATTATTTGAAAGGGGTGTCAATGTCTGGATGCCTAAACAGCTACCATTTCTGCTTTACATAATTTTCTGCTATGAATTGGTGAAAGATTCATTAAATTAAAAATTTTCCAAAAGACATTCAACACATTCCAGTCACTGGAAAATATAAAAAGTTTTATAGAGTATTTACAGATTCTCTCTCCTCTTTTCATTTTCATTTTCATTTGTGATGATGTATTTAAGAAACAGTTTAATTTTAATGTAATTAAATTAAGTAGTAATATAAAGAGAGGAAACTTTGGCACAAGTTTTCCAGTTCCTTCTCTAGACTATATACTTTCCCCTTGACTTTAAGACACATAATATAGTTTACAAGACTGTCTGCAAAACAAGCCTCTTATTTATTGACTGATTTTGGAGTTTGTTTTCATTACATCTCAGCAGAAAGTGGAATCCTTTTCTAATTTTCTAAAAAAAAGGCACAGAGAGTGTAAAATGTACATGCATACAGCAGCTTAGCAAACATGATATTCTGAGATAATAAGGAGTCTTTCATTGAAAGCTCCTGTTTTGAAGCAAGCAGTATGGATTAATATAATCAGTTGGTTGAATAAGTCTTTGTCTTTCCATGAACATTTTAACTCTGGACCTGTATCTTGTTTTGATTCATTGTCATTTGCCAGCACATATATGTCAGAAAGGTCTCAGTGAGGTTTTAAACTCTTCAAACTTCTCTCATAGTAAAAATAATTTAATCACATTACAAAAGCTTTTAAGTAAGCATAATGATAGCTTGCTTCTTAAATATCCAGTCTCTATAGAATGATGATAAGTTAATTATTGATTTTTAATCTTTATTAAAAGTACATATTATAATGTCAGATTCATACTCACAGCTTTTTTTTTGTTATTCTGTATATAAATCCTAGGAGCTTTTGTTGCATTTTGTTCTGTTTTCTTCTGCAAATATATTAATTTGTTATTTTGAAACATTATGCTGAAGAAAAACAATACCCTTACTTCAGTTCATGAATGAGATTCTATCAGTGATGTTAAAAGACCTGAAAACTAAACACATGGTTTACATGTGCTGCTCTGGCCCTTATGCAATATCCATGGGCAGGTTTGCTGTAGACAGTTAAATGATGTTCCAGACCAGAAAGAGAAAATTCAAGACATATAGACACTATGTATTAGTTTGGTCATTCCAGAATTGTAGCAATCAAGCACAAAAATATTTCAAAAACTTCCTAAGTTTATTTAGAATACCAATATTTAGAGTTGAGCAGTTGAGTTCAACAAAGATAAGACCTTAAGAAATTTTTTTAAGACTTCTTTTATTGCTACTCCAAAGAAGGTCTCCATACAGAGAGGACGGTACAGTACATTCCAGCTATCAGTGACTCAGCGCTACTTATTAAATAAAGTATCCATGTGTAAAAATATAAGTTTCTAAATGGCATTTAAGAGATACAGAATATGATATAGTCCATTGATACCCTCCCGTGCATGGACACTGTTCATTGGTGAAGTTCTTGGCTTTTTAGGTGAGAAATGCAAAACATTTTAAAGGATTTGCTTGTATTTATAAACAATTAAATTATAATGAATTAATTATTCATATTCTGATTTACTTTTATCTGAATGATCACACCGGTTTGCCTATGACTGCCTTAAAAAGTTATTAAGAAGCAAAACAGATCTTTTTAATGTATAGAAATTTCCCTTTGGAGGTTCATTTACCATCAGCTGCAGCAATACCGGTAAAGTCAGAACATGGGGAAAATAGAAAGGGAAGTATTGTTTCAATGTTTTTCTTACATTTTTTAATTCATTCTTAAGTGAAAGTGCCACTGGGTTCCAATGAGATACTACTACTATCCATTTTGGTAGAAAAAAAATGGTAGGTTGCCATTTTAAAGATGGATCAATGCCTAAACTGGGAGATTGATATATCCCAGCCTTTATGTTAGAGAAAATGATGACCTAATGTAGTTCCACTCCCACCCCAAATCATATAATGTGAACAGCACATATTGTAGCTCCTGGACTCCGGCTGCCAGTCTTTAAGTACATATACATACAGCTTTTAAAACCTGAACTTGAGAGTCATGGAGTGGGTGGGAAAAATAGGGTTTGACAGCATACTCTGAGATGTTTGATGTATGCTATAATCCTGCTCAGGGTAAATTCAATGATTCAGTGAGAGTAAAGCATCCAGAAAAATACCAGTCAAAACTGTAACTGTAATTACAAAACAGTAAGCTTAGAGAGAAAAAGAATGGAAAAGCAGTATATATACCTGCATAATAATACAAATTTAATTTTAAAAATACAGAAAAAATCATGTTTATTTTTAAATATGTTGTCTCATGCATTTTTATTTATATTTTGACAATAACCTACAAGATACAAAACTACCTAACCCAAACTCTTGGTTCCACAGTCAACTTTGAATCAAACATTACTATCAGAAAATATTTTTTAAGTCCTATATACTCTTTTACTGATGTTTGTGAGTTTATCAGCTAGCTTAGACACAAAGGCTTAGATTGTGAGCTGTGGTTTGATCAGAGGATGAACATCTAGAGGGAGACAGCAGGTGTTGAAAGTATTATTTAAAAGGCAGAATTTATATATTATATCAAATCCATGTACTTGAAATATGGTCTTCTAGCTAAAGTGTTAGGATGCCTCTTAACCCTTCCATTCAGAATGGGTTTCATTCCCTTCCATCCAGAACAAAACTACTGAAGCAATTCTACTGGTTAAAAAAAATCTGGAATACCACAAAATCTAATGGGCAATCAAATCAAAACAAAAAACCTCCTGATACACTCATGATAATTTTGTTTTGATTTGTTTTGGGAGTAAATATGTAAGGATATTTTTAAATTTCATAAGGAAGAAAACAAGCTCTCTTTGGTCCACCAATTTAGAAACAAAAAAACTAACAAAAACCTACAAAGACCAATATAAGAATCCTGATGTTTAAAATAGAGACTTACCAAACAAATAATTATTTTTTTTCCCATTTTTCAACTGTAGGGACCGCAATTTATACATGGTTTATGCATCGCCGTAGCTTCTCTTTGGCACTTCAAATAGACATGGCAGATGTGGTTGATGTCCTTTCCAGCCATCTGCACCCACAACCATGTGCACTTCTGGTAGATGACAGAGATGTTTTTTCGCCATGTGATGAGATTATGGTGGTGAGCACATCCTTTCACCTCCTCTTTTCCACTTTAGCTGCATTTGCTCATCAGTATGGCACACTGAAATTTGCATTAAGCTATCACACAGAGAATGACACTGTATGAAGTGAAAATTATATACCAATCAGATTTTACACACATTTAATAATAATATTGCTGTCAGTGATAATACAACCAAATCTTTTGGCATCTGTGGTAAGTATTGAGCATATCACTTCTGAGAATAATCATCTGACTTGCTCCATATAAGTGTTCTCAAAGTTCACAAGTCATTAGATGAAGTGAAGAAGTTCATAATTGTCAGGAGGTGATCTAACACTTGAAAATCTAGCTCTTATCAAATAAATATAGAGAAATTATTCAGCTATACTTGTCTGTATCATATTTTATATCTTTCTATATCCACACATATTAATATCTCTCTGAAATAAGTTAGGAGAGATACCACTTGTTTATTTAACTTTAGATGAACAGAGGCTTTCTGAGAGAGTGAAGGATTAATGCAACAGAAATGCCCTTTTCTTCAAGCTATTATCAAATAGATTATTTTCTTCTTTTATAACTTCTTTCTTCATAAAGGAAAAGAACTCATAATTTAATTGTAAAATCATATCTGTACAAGCAACTTTCTTCTGATATTAACCTGGGCTTGGAGCTCAGCCTTAAAAATACCTAAACAAATAACTTCATTGTAGTGCTCATACTGTTGAATTCAGGAAGACTGGTCATGCTTTATTTTTTTTCCTGAGTAAAAATTTGTTGGAATTAAGCTTCAGTGTTTTTTTTAGTCATATCAGTATTTTAACTTGGAGACACAGGTGAAAAGTAAATTAAATTCTAATAAGTAATATTGTTACTGGCACGTTATATATTTCAGTCAAAAAATTCCTCAGATACAAATCAAAGAAACAAAACAGAACTAGGCGAAAATAATAGAAACAATTTTTTCTAAGGTAATACTTAGGTATGTTAAATAAATTACCTGCTATTATTCCTGAGCTTTTGAAGTTGTCTCAGGCAGTATTTGACCCCCAGAGTGATCAAAAAGGACAAGAAGGAGGACCCGGGTAACTATAGACCAGTCAGTCTCACCTATCCTTGGAATTGTCTCCAGGCATATCAGGGATAAGAGGGTGATTAGGAGCAGTCAACGTGGTTTTACCAAAGGGAAGTCATATTTGACCAACCTAATAGCCTTCTATGAGGATATAAGTAGGTGGATAGATGATGGTAGAGCAATAGATGTGGTTTATCTTGATTTCAGTAAGGCATTTGACACTGTCTCCCACAGCATCCTTGCAGCTACACTGAGCAAGTGTGGTCTGGAGGATCGGGTTGTGAGGTGAATTGTGAACTGGTTGAAAGGAAGAATTGTGGTCAATGGGATGGAATCTAGTTGGAGGGCTGTGACTAGTGGAGTCCCTCAGAGGTCGGTACTGGAACCTGTACTATTCGATATTTTCATCAATGACTTGGATGAGGGAACAGAGTGTACCCTCAGCAAGTTTGCTGATGACACAAAACTGGATGGGGTGGCTGACACACCAGACGGTTGTGCTGCCATTCAGCGAGACTTGGACAGGCTGGAGAGTTGGGTGGGGAGAAGCTTAATGAAATACAACAAGGGCAAGTGTCTTGCACCTGGGAAAGAACAGCCCCATGGATCAGTATAGGTTGGAGTCTGACCTGCTGGAGAGCAGAGAAAGGGACCTGGGGGTCCTGGTGGACAGAAGGATGGCCATGAGCCAGCAATGTGCCCTTGTGGCCAAGAAGGCCAATGGCATCCTGGGGTGTATTAGAAAGGGGGTGGTTAGTAGGTCGAGAGAGGTTCTCCTCCCCCTCTATTCTGCCTTGGTGAGGCCACATCTAGAATACTGTGTCCAGTTCTGGGCCCCTCAGTTCTAGGACAGGGCACTGTTTGAAAGAGTCCAGCGCAGAGCCACAGAGATGATGACGAGACTCCCTTATGAGGTGAGGCTGAGAGGAGACTGAGGGGTGAACTTATTACTGGTTATAGATACGTAAAGGGTGAGTGTCAGGAGGATGCAAACAGGCTCTTCTCATTGATGTCCAGTGATAGGACAAGGGGGAATGGGTGCAAGTTGGAACATTGGAGGTTCTGGGTGAACATAAGGAAGAACTTTTTCACTGTAAGAGTGACAGAGCACTGGAACAGGCTGCCCAGAGAGGTTGTGGAGTCTCCTTCTCTCGAGACGTTCAAACCCCGACTGGATGCATTCCTGTGTGACCTGCTCTAGGTTGTCCTGCTCTGGCAGTGGGGGTGGACTAGATGATCTTTCGAGGTTCCTTCAAAACCCTGACATTCTGTGATTCTGTGATTCTGTGATCACACGTTTGACTCTGCCCTACTAAATTTTTAAGCACTGGAATCTACCACTGCAACTACAACTAAGTTGTATTTTAATAACCTCTAGCAAATCCATGTGCAGGGAGACTACTTGAAAACAGTAACAATAGGAAAGTTAAAAGTGGCAATAATTTCCATATTTCTAGAAGTAAACACTGTGGAAAATTACAAAAGTGTTTTCATATTCTAATTGTATCAATGTTTGCTCTTTACTGTTACACATTTGTTAATGGGTGAAATGAGATAATAATTTTACTTATTGAGAATACATCTTTCATGGATGGAAGGTGGACTTCTTTCACCTTTTACTTTGTATGAAATCCCATTTCTTGATAAATAATTTTACTAGTTTGTCCTAGCTGATCTTTGTTTTCATTTTGTTGTATTAAAGATCTTAATAATGTAGACCTTACTTAGTATTTCAAAGCTGTGAAGTGCATTGACTTGTAATAGTATGTTACTTATTAAATATTTTTGTGACTAATTTTGTGAATATTCTTAGCACAACTATGATTAGGAAAATATACTTTACAATGTCACTATGTCCAATATATACCCATAAAATAGTCTAATGAAAGCCAGAATTACTACTCTCTGCTTAACCTCTTTGTCCCTTCATAATGCAGATGCATCCTGATTCTTTTAATAAATTAACATGCCAGCTGTGTCAACTTATATAAATATATCATAAAAAAAAGGAGAAGAAAAATAGTTAATGTTCATGAATGTGTAGGAGGAGGGAATGATAAAATCATGTGGTTTGAAATTGGCTGCATACTTATATCAAGTGACGTGGAACAAAGGCCAGAAAACCTAACCTTTTAACCTTTGGTGTTTGGAGATTAATGTGAAACAAGTGCTACATCTCTAGATCTGTGGACTTCTGCTCTCTGCATACCCTGTCTCTCTCTCTCTCTCTCTCTGAAAAGATGGTTGGCTCCGTGGCTAAGTGTTGTGGTTTCCAGTGTCTATGATATTCAACAGCAGGCAAGAGTTCAAAATCACCTCTTTTGACCCTTGTGTGCTGACTTTATTGCATTGCCATGACACAGGAACCACAGGCACAACAGAAATGTTTTAAATCCTGAATACTTGCAGTGCAATGGAGTCCTGAGTGTTATGTCAGATGAGATATTCCTGAGAGAGAGAGGAAAAAATCTACCAGTTTACCCATTAAGATCACCCATAAAAAGTGAATACTGCAAGAAGAGAAAAATAAAAATTATAAAACAAGATTGGTTGGTGTATCTGGCAAAAATAACTAAAATGTGGAACTATTCTAGAAGAAATAAACCACAATATATTGCATTTTATTATACAGAGAAAAAAATCTGTGTATGTGGTACTGAGTTCGAACTTTGAGTCAGTTTTCAGTGCTATCCAATGTGAATAGGTTAGAGAATTCCCTGGAATTATTTTTACCTTTGATTGATTTAAAGTTCTAAACTAACTTTTCAAATATTTTATGTGTTCTGGATTTTAAGTATGAATAGTGCCACAGATGTTAACATGTCAGTTAGGCATGTGTTTAGGTATTTTACTGGATCAAAACCCCATGTTCTGTGGCTGAGTCAAGAAATTTCACCAGTTTCCTCTGAGTCATGTTCAACAATGTTATTCATTTTGCCCTAAGATCTATCAAAATAAATCTTTCTTTTTGAATTACCACGAAGACGAGTTATTTCCTGTTTGTTTATTTAGTTGTTCAGTGCACAATTATGCTTCCCAGGTAGAGAAAACAGGATACATTTAACATCCTGACTATTTTGTAAGGATCTCTTTAAGAATGTGGAGTTTAAATTGATGGTAGTTTTACACATATAGGATCTCTGCTTCAAGTGCTCTTTTTGTTTAATAGAATCCACTAGACCCTTACCTCTGAGAAGTATTCACAGAAGCAAATGCTGGCCTCTTAATGATACTTTATTTGGATTTCTTCTTTAAGCAAGGGAAAAAGATACATTTTCAAGAGGACAGTTCATAATGGTTGATTTAGACACTTCTTCTGAATTACTCTTCCAAGGACCTATCCTTGTCTGTGGATTACTGCGGAAGCCAAGGGAGATTAGCCTCTTGAGGCCAGTTAGCCTTTATGATTACTGCCTGTAGCCTTATATTTTATCTATATATCATGAATCAGCTGAGCTGGTGTTGACAGGTGATAAGACTTGGACCATTAGTTCAGAAGACAGTAAAATACTTCTGCTTCAGATTACTTTCTTTATGCTCTTTTATGAATGACTGTTAAATAAACAAATACACATTTCCTTTGTTAAAATAAATACATATTTTGTTATAGTTTACTCAGAAATTATAATAATATACATTCTATGTCATATATTTGCAGCCCTACATACCATGAAGAGTATGCTAATAATGGAAAACTACCAAAAACATACATTTTTGAATTACAGCCACAAGCATGAAGGTTGTTGTCTTTGCTGTTATTTAAAGTCATAAAGATGTGGAGCTTAGTCAAAAACTTCAGAATGTGAGAAAAAAAAATTGCAATAATGACAAGTAAAATTGTGGGTCTGGAATAAGCAGTACTATAGCAGGAGCATATCAGTTACTCTGCTATTTTAAACCTAGAGTTTATCTAAATTATATATATATTATAATTGTAGTATTTTCCCCAAGCTTCATCCTTAAACAAGGGTGAAAAAAAATAACTTCTTTGAAAGAGGCAATTCATAGTTGTTAAAACAGACACCTTTTATGAAACAATCTTCCAAAAAAAACCTGATTACTGAAGAAGCCCAGGGATGATAATTATCCATGTGTATATGTAGCATTTTCTGTTTTCAGGTAGGTGTTTCATATGGAATCAATGAAAAAGACCTACATGCACATACTTTTAAATATAATTAATTAATTAATATAAATATAATTAATTAGACTACATTTTCCAAACCAAAATCAATATAATATATATGAAGTATAATTTATATACAGAACAATCTACCTTCTATCAGTTAGAAAAAATAACAATGGAGAATTTCTTTGTCGTGTGTATGAGCCTGATTCAACACACATTTCTAATGTCAAGGTACAGAGCAACCATAAGAATTTTTATTGACTTTTTTATCTTATCCTGTAATGACAGTTCTTCATTTTGAAACAAATAAAACATAACAAATCAAATCTAAACATAACAAAACACAACACAACACCACTTTTTTCCTCAGCCTGTGTACACCTGCATTAATGTCAGCAGTGTGAATTCATTACCCAAGGACATATTAAGCTTTATCTACCTAGCTTAATTAACATTATTATCTTGGTCATGGGATCTTACATTCCAGCATGGGACAGAAGAACTGATTAGGAATCTTTGGCCCTGCACTTGCATTAAACTTCATATTACCGTGGGTATATTAAGGGTTTCAAATAAGGTAGTGTTACATGAAACTGAAAAATATCCTGTCCCTAAAAGTACAAGTACCAAGAACCTCAAAGCAGTTGGTGAATGTATGAAATCTACTTTCAACTATCGTATCTATTTTTCATAGCATTTATTTAATTTTAGTATATAAATATTATTAAAATAATATTCCTTTGCTATTTGTCACTAGCCCTATGAAAATAAACAAATGAACCTACTAGAATCCTGCCAACCTACAGAACTAATGGAAGGAAAACAAAAACCAGCTAAACCAAACAAGCAAACAAACCTCTACTTGATTTCTACGAACTTTTGGAAAATGTAGTTGTTCATGCCATGACACTGATAGAACATATTTATTTTTAGGTGTTGTGTTGTAGCAACAAGCCACAAATGTGAAAAATATTTGTTCTATTTGGATACCTGCAGGTTTGATTAAGATAGCTACTGACACAGGTCAGGCAATGTTGTGAACCAGTGTCATGCTGCCCGGCCAGCTGATCTCTTTCTTTCTCTTGTAAACTCAAAATATAAGAACCAATGAGGACTGAAATTGTAAGGTGAAGAAAAAAAATTCTAATGGACTGTAGTTACAAGATATTGCAGAAATGTCATTGCTAAGCCACTCTCCATCATCTTTGGTAAGTCATGGGCAACAGGAGAGGTGCCTAAGGACTGGAGGAAAGCAAATGTCACTCCAGTCTACAAGAACAGCAAGAAGGAGGACCCGGGTAACTATAGACCGGTCAGCCTCACTTCCATCCCTGGTAAGGTGATGGAACAACTTGTTCTTGGCACTATCTCTAGGCATATCAAGGATGAGGGGGTCATTAAGACTAGTCAACATGGCTTTACCAAGGATAATTCATGTTTGACCAACCTTATAGCCTTCTATGAGGAAATAACTAGGTGGATGGATGATGGTAGAGCGGTAGATGTGGTTTATCTCGATTTCAGTAAGGCATTTGACACTGTCTCCCACAGCATCCTCGTAGATAAGCTAATAAAGTATGGGTTTGGGGATCAGGTAGTGAGGTGGATCAAGAACTGGTTAAAGGGAAGAAGTCAGAGAGTTGTAGTCAACGGGACAGAATC
>VZRW01010274.1:41369-81152 GCA_013398125.1 Aegotheles bennettii
GAGTGGAACATCTCCCTTATGAGGAAAGGCTGAGGAAGCTGGGTCTCTTTAGGTTGGAGAAAAGGAGGCTGAGGGGTGACCTCATCCATGTTTACAAATATGTAAAGGGTGAGTGTCAGGATGATGGAGCCAAGCTTTTGTCAGTAATGACTAATGATAGGACAAGGGGCAATGGTTTTAAACTGGAGCATAGGAGGTTCCATGTAAATATCAGGAAAAACTTTTTCACTGTGAGAGTGACAGAGCACTGGAACAGGCTGCCCAGAGAGGTTGTGGAGTCTCCTTCACTGGAGACATTCAAAACCCGCCTGGATGCGTTCCTGTGTGATGTACTCTAGATGACCCTGCTCTGGCAGGGGGGTTGGACTAGATGATCTTTCGAGGTCCCTTCCAACCCCTAGGATTCTGTGATTCTGTGATTCTGTGAAATGTGCATATCATTCACCACTAGAAATATATCTCTTTTTTTAGGATTTCCTCAGAGTGCCCTTTAATGAGAATGAATATATCAGAAAGTATCAACACATTCGAGAAATGGTATCTGAAAATGAAAAAAAATAAAAATCGTATTCTTACCTGCTGGAAACATCAATTGATGTAGCTCATCCTTTACATATGAGATATTATTGAAAAGGAAGACTGTTTGTTATTTCCCATTTTATTTTTATGCAAAGCAAGTACAAAAAAAATCATGTTCTGTACAAATAGAATATTAGCAAACTGGCTAGAATTACATTTGCAAACCATCCAGCTAAACTGTTTACATTGTCACATTGATTAATGTCCAACATCTGTGCCAAGCAGGCTGTAGAACTGTCTTTTGTTCAAGTCCAGTTAATGTGCTGACATTCAGGATAAGAAAATCGGTGTCTTATTCCCTGAAGAACAGCTTTATCCATTGTCACTTGAACTGGAGTTTATTTCCTCACAGACCCTAGAAGTTGATGATAATGTTCCATATTACAATTCCACATAGAAATTCACAAGTTGGAGTAGTAAAAACATATTTTCTTCAACATAATCTGATAGCTTGACCCTCATTTAAGATTAAATTTATATGATTGACCTTAGTATTTTGGGATTTCACTTTATTGACACAGCTTCTGTGCACATTTTAAAATTTAACTAACTCATTCTCTGTTTCAAGTTATTTTGTCATAATTTAATATTTTATAGGAAAATTTATTTATGTCAACATAAGCAAAAAGTAAACAAATTATCTGAAGGAATTACAATAAGAGTTTTAAATCAAACTATAGAGATTGTGGTTGAATTTAATGGGCAGCTCTATAGGATGTAATTCAATGTTACACAACTGTGTCTTAAATTCCAGAAGTTTGTAAATAATTTAAAACTAAATAAAATATAATTAATAATTTCCACTACAAACTACATTTCCTTCTAAACACTATTATCCTTTGCAATTAATGCAAGTGTAATTGTATCCTAGCTTTTAAATTATCATATGTACTGTTAAATTACCAGTACTTCAGAAATATAGAAATTCAACCTGTATACACAAAGAAAAGGTTTGATTGTAAGAAAAAAATAAATTAAAAATAAGAGAGTGGTTTTGTCTTTAAGTCATATTTTTCAAATTAAGACCTAATTTTCCTAGAATTTGCCAAATACTTGTAGACCTTGTTTATTTTCATTTGAATCTCTGTTAATAACAATGACAGGAACCTGCTGAGTCATCTCCTCTTCTCTTTGCACTTGGATTTCTGCAGAATTGAATCATGACCCTGCAGAAATTTCTAAGTTTAACAAAAGTGGTCACACTGTCATCAGTGGGACCATTCACTGAGAAAGCTAAGTATGTGCATACACATCTGTAGATTCAAAGCTGTAAAAGGTCAAAATCAATCCCTCTCTAATTTGTCAACATTTTGCCTAGCAGACCAACAAACAGCCAGACAAAACAACAAAGTGTGATGCTGAAAAAAAACAGAAAAGGGTGATTTATATTCAGAGCAAAAGAAAATTATTTCAGAATAAGAATCCATGTAGTAATATGTTTGAAGACTCAGAAATTAATGCTTTATTTAGGCATCATGATTTTTACAGGAGTGTTGCAGTTGAGTTTCTTGACCACATGAAGTTCTCCCATGATGAATGATATGAATTCATCTGTTAGATACTAAAAACTGCATCAAATAAAAATACCTTTGAAAAGCACACTTTTTTTCTTTGTGCTAGATTGCACAGGAGTAAGACATTCCTAAAAACATAGTGAGCTCTGAGTTATGCAGTTTCAGTATCATGGTATATTACCAAAACGGAATAGTTTTGAGTAATAAAATTTAGAAATTATCTACAAATGGTCCTCATATCACTTTATTTGGAAAGTGATACTACTCTGATCTTGAAAAAAAAAACCCAAATACTAAACTTGCAATTTTACTTGTAAAAGGACAACATACAGTTCAGCCCTATAATCCTCGATTGCCTGATTTTGCACCAGTAATACACAAAAGCATTACAAAATATTTTATCAGGGTCATTAGTTTCACATAACCAATTCTGGAGAAGTGACACCTATGCAATTAATTGTTATTATTGTGTTAAATATTTCCAACTATGATATCATCTATGAGCAGCTTCATTAGACTGTTACTATGTTCTATATCAATAACTGACCACTTGTCAGTCCTGAGGCCTCTGGCATCATCCCGTACGTTTGTATTTACAATGCTGCTATTTTAAATGCTGTCTTGTCTGCTATAGTCTTGACTTCACTTTCACATACATTCTTATTCCAGAGTCTTTGACTGCAGTTTCATTCTACACACTAGGGGTTTCTAAACTTATTTGTGTGTACATCTGTAGCCTTTTTCTTAACTACTTGTTATCTATATCTAATTACAGCAATATTAATGGCAATCTTTGAATTTGTTCAATTAGATCAATTTGATTCTCTTCAAGTTACAGCATTCTTTATTAAGACATTTAATTCAAGGTAACAGTGAAAGAAATTATAATAATCCCATAGGAGTGAGTGTTAAACAATGAACACTGAAACAGCTGACATTTGTAATGTCCAAAATCTGCTGTTTCTCTGTTCTCAAATGATTGTACTTGTGCTCATTTCCAGCTGATGAAACAAGAACTACATGACAAGCTAATAGCAGTTAAATTTTCATCTTTTAAAATTATAAAATAGAGAAGTGTCTCAGAAAAAAACAAACAAGCAAACAAAACAAAACAAAAAAAGAAAACATAGATTAGATTTTATTTCACTTTTGCTACAGAACTACCTCTAAGCATTTAGGATATGCATTTGTGCTACCTGGCCAGTCTAAGATATATTTCAAGAAATATGTGCAATATAAAATCCTGACTAAATTGACAATGTTTGTTTCTTTTCTTCATGTCTTCATCACTTGTTTTGTTACCATAAACTGCATGAGCTGATGATTCTACTTAAAAATGTGATCTGGTTCCTCCAAGGTTAGGAAGACCTATAGGTATTTGTTGCATAATTCTTGCTTTTTACAAGATGAAGCAACCATAAGGTCAATTAGTTTCTGAATCTCATTTTATAGGACCACTGTAGACTGTATATTAGAAAATACAAACTCTTTACCATAGATCTAGCACTACTCCCACTGAAATAGCTAGGCATTTACCCGTCAATTCCAGTGGGAGTTCAATGAGACCCTTAAAATACTTTCTATTATATTTTCTTAATTTTTCTGTCCTCCTCTAAGGTCAGATCATCCTCCCTGCACAATAAGAAACTTAAATGCTTACAAAAAGTGTAGGAGAAGAACTACCGATATTGCATAATTTAAATTCCACGGTCCTCTAATTTTACATTAAAATTTAAGACAATATGAAGTACTTCTTGAAATGAAGTAATTTTAACTTGTTTGTTTGAAGACAATAAGTTGACTAAGCAAAGATTATGAGGGGGTTTTTTGCTGCTTTTCTGTTTTTTAAACATTATTTTTTTTACAAGTTTCAAATGAGTCTAAAATTAGGGTACTTACAATGTTCTCTCTTCACATGAATCATTGTTAATTACAATACTGATGTAGAGAATATGCTGGTTGTCATGATCCTTAGTTCATTTACACTGATTCTGACCTCTGGGATAGCATGGAAAAAATTAGCTTTTCCATCTTCCCTGTCTACCTAAGTTTTTATATGGCACACCTCATTCTTGTTCTAGTTCTGTAGGAGTAACCAGTGCAATTTTCTTCTGTTTGCACAAATACATAAAGGCAGGCTTTTACATTTTCCTCTAGTTATAAACAAGAAAGGAGTATGAAAAATAGTCTGAGACAAGCTACTGCTCCTTCAGGCTGACCTAGACATGGAGCGGTGGTCAGTACAAGCCCAAGTGGTGAGTTGAATGCAGCTGCCCTGTTTTGAAGTACAAGAGTTTGACTCGTTGGCTGCAAGTAGTGTTGTGCCGCTTGGTCTCACCATCAGCGGGCAATACCCAACTTATTTCATGTAATAATTCAGATGTATCCTTTAGTAAAACCTTTAACCAGGAGACAAGAAATAACCCAAAAATAGAGAATAAATTAAAAAAAAATACTTAAGACTTTCAAACACAGGAACATATCTCCAAGCCTAAAACCTGCTTCACTAAATTTTCTAACAGTAGCTCTGAAGTAAGCCATCTTGCTCACTGAAGACACCACGTATCAGACACAACATCTTCAGAGTAGGTTTTTTTCAGCTGATTTAAGAATTGCAGGACTAAAAATGTTGATTGTTTGGACAAGATTCCAGAAATTCTTGGCAAATTCTATTGAAAATTCTGCAACTTTGGTAGCATTCACTGTACTTCAGATCTACATTGTAGCTGTCACATTTGAGTGTTGATTGTGGGCTCCATTTATAGTAAGAAAAAGAGGGATGCTTTATGGCATGAGCCATCTAATGTCTAGATTTGAATGTATTGAATTGTACCCTGGAGATTCCACTTTGGCTTCACTGCTTCTATACTTCACTGATAACTTACGAGCTCAGGTATCAGTATTTATATCAATTGTAAGTCAAGCTTTTGAAGCTAAAAATCTACATTCTAAATTGTGCAAGCCTTTTGTTATTTGTTGACTTTGTTCTCCAAAGTTGACAAGAATCAACAAGGTCATAAGTTGTTTCATTTTTGAAAGATCTGTTTCTGAGAATTAAAGTTGCTCATAAAGCCAATATCCATAAAAGGCTGGTGCCAGACCTCCCATTTTCTTGCAGAAAGATACTTTCTTTACAAGACATATGAAAAAAAGAGGAAACATTCTTTTGCATTACTTTTTTCTTAGCAATCTATGGAATATCCCTCCAGAAGAATTATGTGAACAGGCTCCAGACAGTTTGTGGAGAGTCATTGTCTCTTTCCTTCTGTGGCCTGGTTTTGCTACATAATACAATTCACTTATTTGGAGCCTACATTATTGCCTTTGTTTCTTTTTAATGAGATTAATGTAAGTGGGTTCATGCATGGCTTGTCAATCTCCTGTCTCTTCTCCATCATCTGAATGGAAGCTAAACACTTGCATACATTTTATATTTTAGTTGAAGTGACAACATTATTGAGAATTCTGATTTTTACCTTTAATCCTCAGTAAATTTCTAGTCTCTTTGGAAGACAAATGGTTTCAAAATCACCCTACAAAGTCTCATTAGACCACTTCAAAGACTCCAGAAGATTGTAGATTCACAGTTGCTTTCACTAATGAACATCTTTGAAGGAGGCAAATGTATGCACCAATGTTCAGTTATGAGGAAAATAATAAAATAAAATAAACACCTTTGCTCATTCAAGAAATCCACAGACAAGGTGGAGTCAAGTTTTAAAAATATGTTGAATGAGTCACAACTGGGAAGGATGAACAAAGCACCACATCTATGCAGGAAGAACAGAAAAAAGAAAGTTTCTCAACTTCATTGTGGAAACAGTAATATTTTGGGTGTGTATCCAAAATGAAATCATTCAACCTTCTGAGTTTTCTGTCATTCTATGGCATGGCTATAGGATCAAATACAGGCAATACTCATTTCATGTGATTTTTATTTTAATTTCTCAACCTGTCTGTTGGGCTGATGAGCAAACAACAAATCTAATCCTTCACAGTACCAGATCCTGTTTAATTACTGTCTGAATATTTATACCACACTTGAAAATCCAGACCAAAAAAAAATGTATTTACATAAGGAAAATACTAATAAAATAGAACTATAGCAATGCCAATGCAATAAATACTGCTATTAATAATAACACATTGAAGCCAGTTGTCAGCTGTCACTTTTCATGGGCGATATGTTTTGCCAACAATATCTTATCAAAAAGCTGTTGTCATACTGTAGTCTGGCATTTAATAGTTCTAACCCCATGCTTGTTACATGTTACTTTGATAGCTGTCACTATGTCATTCAGAGATAATTCTAAAACTATCTATTGCTAACGCTCAATGTCTTTTGGAGAGTATGGTCTCTCCTTGACGCATGCATATATCTTCTAATAGTGTTAATGGTATTTTATCCATTCATTGATAGAGAACTTAATTTGAGGACACTAAATATTTCTATACTGTATAGATAAAAACTATATCTCAAAGTGCTTAATTCTATCTTTATTTACAAGGCAGCTCTGAACTTAGAGTAATTTGATATTAAGATTCTACATTTAGCTATAGAGGGAAAAATACCAGCTCATATGCCAGGCTGTCTACAGAAATTGCCAGACAGCTTGATCATCATTAACTTCACCACACCATCTTTCAGCCATGTTCTTACTTTTGAAAAACTGGGACAGGTCCTTAGTTTAGGTAAATAAAGTATCAACATAACTTATTTCTCATGAGAATATAAAGGCAATAAAGGAGAATCTAAAATATACTAGTGCCTCACATTGTTTTTGATACTTCCCAAACTAAGCTCAAAACTTTGATTTTATGTGCATGAATAACTCCTGTAGAAGTCAGTGAGTCAGTCGGTAGTGTGGTTGACATGCCTGAGGGTCAGGATGTCATTCAGAGGGACCTGAATGAGCTCAAGAAGTAGGTTCATGTGAACTTCATGAGGTTCAACAAGGCCAAGTGCAAGGTTCTGCCTCTGCATCAGGGCAACCCTTGGTATCAATATAGGTTGGGGGATGAAAGGGTTGAGAGCAACCCTGAGGAAAAAGACCTGGAGATAGATGAAAAGCTGTATTTGATCTGACAATGTGCACTGACAGCCCAGAAAGCCAACAGTATCCTGAGCCGCATCAAAAGAAGCATGGCCAGCATGTCAAAGGAGATGATCCTCCTTCCCTACTCCGCTCTGGTGGGTCTCCACGTGAAGTACTGTGTCCCGTTCTGGATTCCTTAGCACAAGAAAGACATGGAGCTGTTGGGGAGAGTCCAGAGGAGGGCCACAAAAATTCTGGAACACCTCTCCTGTGAAGACAGGCTGAGAGAGTTGGGCTCATTCAGCCTGGAGAAGAGAAGGCTCTGGGGAGACCTTATTGTAACCCTTCAGTAGTTTAAGAGGGCCTGTAAGAAAGATAGGGATAAGCTTTTTAGTAGAATCTGTTGTAGACAAGGGGTAATGGTTTTAAACTAAAAGAGAGTAGATTCAGACTAGTTATAAGGAAGAAATTTTTTACAATGAGGGTGGTGAAACAGCAGAACAAGTTGCTGAGAGAGGTGGTGGAGCCCCATCACTGGAAACATTAGAGGTCAAGTTGTACAGGGCTCTGAGCAACCTGATCTAGTTGAAGATGTCCCCATTCATTGCAGGTGGGTTGGACTAGATGACCTTTAAATGTCTCTTTTAACCCAAACCATTCTATGATTCGCTTTCCCTCAATGTATTCTTACCTGCTGTATGTTTACTACTATACTCACTATATTACTGCTTATGTTTATGGGGTCATAATACAGGCTGACACAAAAACTAGTTCTCCAAGCTAAAAAGGTATATAGACACTTGTGGTTGGAAGATAGCCTTGATATCTTCCTTGTGATTCTGTACACAAAGACCAAAGCATACACAGTCTTGTCAAAAAGCATGTATTGAAAGTTTGGAAGGCAGAAGTTATTCCCATTGTCTCTTGTCTAAGATCCAAAGTAGTAATATATGACTGCTAGGGAAATATGAAACATATGCTTAGGCCCTGATCCTGTCAACAGTTCTGCATAAATCTAATGCTAAAATTATGGATAGTCCCATGTATTGATTATTTTTTACAGAACTGAGACCTTATATTCCACTGCTTGTATCATTTGCACATAGTGTTTTCTCTCCAATAATTATTTTATTTTAAAATATTTACCATCTACCATTTCTCTAAACACAGAATTAGTCTAATTGAATTTTTACATTACATCCATTTACAGCAACAAACATATTGTGAGCATCTAAAGTGATCTTTAAAGATAAGGTTTGTGGAAGACTAGGTCTTTAAAGTTATTTCTTTTCCTCAGTACAGAAATCAATTTGTCCTCCCACTTACTGTTCTTGTTAATACCTCAATGAGAGAATTACTATTAATTACGGGACGCAGTGGTAGAAACAATGTAAAAGGCAAATGTGTAATACAAATAATTATTATCCATAGATCAAACTGTTAGTTGTGATTAATGTTAATCAATAGATGTGCTTTATATAGTACATTCCCCTGTAAAATTGAGCATATTGCAATACACCACACTCTTCATTAATTACAGGATTTTAAAGTTTTCTTCTGAGGCATTCATGTCCATAGACCACTATCATTTTGGTATCCATTAGTGCTGCCATTTCCCATGTCTTACGATGCTGTTGTAAGCCAACATTTTTCATGGGGCTGATGAGTCAGCAACACAAATTCAGTTTAAGTTTAAACCTATCACCAGAGTAATTCGTCTGCTAGGTTATCTATTGTCCTTGTTGATTTTTGCTCAAATTGTCTTAAAAGGTAAAAATCAGAAGTCAATCCTTACTGCATTTATCTTACACGATAGACTCTTTGTATGTCTGCAGTACATCTGATTTCAGCTTACATTTTAAAACATTAGAAGTAAAAAATCCTGGTTTATTCTAGCTTTTCTTTTAATGATTTTCAGATGGAAAAATGACAGATATGGAACATGGTATAATGTACTTTTTTATAACATCAACATAAATAGTTTAGTTTGTTATTTGAGGGTTTTCCCTTTTTCTCTCCTGTAACACTGAACTTAGAATCATAGAATCATAGTATCATAAAATCATAGAATCATTGAGGTTGGAAGAGACCTTCAAGATCATCTAGTCCAACCGCCTACCTACATCACCACTAAACCATATCACCCGGCGCCACATCCAGATGCATCTTGAACATTTGCAGGGACGGTGACTCCACCACCACCCTGGGCAACCTATTCCAATACCCGATCACCCTTACAGTGAAGAAATTTTTCCTAATGTCCAATTTGAATCTCCTCTGCTGAAATTTAAAGCCACTTCTTCTTGTCCTTTCACTATGGGCATAGCAGAAGAGACCAACCCCCGCCTCACTACAACCTCTTTTCAGGGAGTTGTAGAGAATGATGAGGTCCCCCTTCATCCTGCTCTTCTCCAGACTAAACAACCCCAGTTCCCTCACTCGTTCCCCATAAGACATGTTTTCTAGTCCCTTCACCAGCTTTGTTGCCCTTCTCTGGACATGCTCCAGCACCTCAATGTCTTTTTTGAAGTGAGGGGCCCAAAACTGAACACAGTATTCAAGGTGGATCCTCACAAGTGCCGAGTACAGGGGGACAATCACTTTCCTAGTCCTGCTGAGCATACTATTCTTGATGTAGGCCAAGATGTCATTTGCCTTCTTGGCCACCTGGGCACACGGCTGGCTCATATCCAACCATCTGTCAACCAGCACCCCCAAGTCCCTTTCTGCTGAGCAGCTTTCCAGCCACTCTTCCCTGAGCCTGTATCGATGCCTGGCATTGTTGTGACCCAAGTGCAGGACCTGGCACTTGGCTTTATTGAACCTCATCCTGTTGGCCTCTGCCCATTGATCCAGCCTGTCCAGATCTTTCTGCAGAGCCTTCCTTTCCTCAAGTAGATCAACACTTCTCAACTTAGTGTCATCTGCAAACTTACTGAGGGTAGACTTGATCCCCTCATCTAAGTCATCAATAAAGATATTAAACAGAACTGGCCCCAACACCAAGCCCTGGGGAACAACACTAGTGGATTTAGTTCCATTAACCACAACTCTCTGGGCCTGTCCTTCCAGCCAGTTTTTCACTCAGCAAAGAGTATACCCATCCAAGCCATGGACAGCCAGTTTTCAGGAGAATGCTGTGGCTGAAAGTGTCAAACGTAGATGAGTGTTATGTTTGCTAATTTCCAGTCAGTTGGAACTTCAATGGTGAACAGAAAATATCTGTCATTAGAAGTTTGTGAAACAGACTGAACAGGCTGTATAAAGAGCTGAAAGGAGATCATATAGAAGGGACATAGTAAAAGTCTACAAATCTGTAAGTGGTGTAGTGGGAATGAAGGAATTGTTCAGCTGTTCACTCTCTGTTCCATTGTTCAGGCTTCTGACCTTCGTTTGAAGGTACTAGAAGCCATATTCAGAATAATGAAAAGCAGCTAATTCTGCAGATGTAGAACTGCAGATCTGTAGTATCCCTTGCCAAAGAATGCTGTGGATAAAAATGTGTGTGTAAGTTTAAGGAGAGACTTAACAAGTATTTGAGAAACACTGAAGGCAAATTTAAATGGCAAAGTATTGGCTGCCCCATTACAGCTGTATGTTTTCCAAAATTATGCATCAAAGCCAATACAAAGTTAATAGTCTTGGTTTAAGTGCATTTCAAATAATTTTTCTTTATTATACCAGAGTTGACTGCTGTTTCACTAATAATGTTTATTGTTATATAATTTAAACATGGTATTTAATAGTTTTTTTACTCTGAAATACAGTAAGTAGATACATATTACCTTTAAAAATAGTAATGCTTTCAGGGTCTGATAGTTGCCTTATCTTAAAAAGAATTATGATTTCCATTTTTAGCATACTGACACTACTACCATGATTTGTAGTTGACTACTTCTTTCCCTTTGACACCTGTGACTAATTTACAATTTAAAGTTTTAAAGGGAAATCTATCAAAGGTTAAAAAGTGCAAGTTTTCAAATCTGAACTTTAAGTTTTTATTTCCAAAGGTGAGCCACATGTTTCTGGATCATAGAATCATAAAATCATAGAATGGTTTGGGTTAGAAGGGACCTTAAAGATCATCTAGTTCAACCCCCGCTGCCATGGGCAGAGACAACTTCCACTAGACCAGGTTGCTCAGAACCCCATTCAACCTGGCCTTCAACACTGCCAGGGAGGGAGCAGCCACAGCCTCCATGGGTAACACATTCCAGTGTCTTACCACTCACACAGTAAAGAACTTCTTCCTAAAATCCACCCTAAATCTACCTTCCTTTAATTTGAGCCCGTTTCTCCTTGTTCTATCACTATATGCCCTTGTAAAAAGTCCCTCTGCAGCTTTCCTGTAGGCTTCTTTCAGGTACTGGAAAGCTGCTAGAAGGTCTCCCCATAGAATTTTCATCTCCAGGCTGAAAAACCCCAACTCTCTTAGTCTGCCTTCATGGAAGAGGTACTCCAGCCCTCTGATCATCTTCATGGCCCTCCTCTGGACTCTCTCCAACACCTCCATGTTATTCTTATGTTGGAGACTCCAGAACTGGACACAGTACTCCAGGTGGGATCTCATGAGAGTAGAGTAGAGGAGAAGAATTATGTCTCTTGGCCTACTGGTCATGTTTCTTTTGATGCAGTCCAGGATACTGTTTGCTTTCTGGGCTGCAAGTGCACATTTCTGGCTCATGTTGAGCTTTTCTTCAAACAACACCCCCAAGTCCTTCACCTCAGGGCTGTTCTCAATCCATTCTCCAGCCAACCCATATGCAGGACCTTGTACTTGGCCTTGTTGAATTTCATGTACATGGGCCCACTTCTCAAGTCTGTCAAGGTCCCTCTGGATGGCAACCCTTCCCTCCAGTGTGTCAACCACACCACACAGCTTGGTGTCGTCGATAAACTTGCTGAGTGTGCACCCCATCCCACCATCTGTGTCTCCAACTGTTGAACAGTATCGGTCCCAATACCAACCCCTGAGGAACACTACTCATCACTATTTTCCAATTGGACATTGAGCTGTTGTTGACCACAACTCTGAGTGTGACCATCTAGCCAATTCCTTATCCACTGAGTGGTCCATCCATGCAGTCCATGCCCCTTTAATTTAGAGACAAGGATGTCATGTGAAAGAGTATCAAAAGATTTGCACAGGTCCAGGTCCAGATAGATTATATCAGTTGCTCTTCCCAATGCTGTAACACCATCAAAGAATGCTACCAAATTTGTTCAGAATGATTGACCCTGGGTGAAGTCATGCTGGTTGTCACCAACCACTGTCTTATTTTTCCACTTGCCTTAGCATAGTTTCCAGGATGATCTGTTCCATGACCTTGCCAGGTACAGTGGTGAGACTGACCGGTCTGTAGTTCCTCAGGTCTTCTTCTTTCTTTTTTTAAAAATGGGGGTTATGTTTCCCCTTTTCCAGTCAGTGGGAACTTCACCGGACTGCTACTACTTCTCAAATATGATGGATAACATCATATGGCAAATATGATGGAAGTGGCTTAACAACTTCATCCACCNCCACTGTCTTATTTTTCCACTTGCCTTAGCATAGTTTCCAGGATGATCTGTTCCATGACCTTGCCAGGTACAGTGGTGAGACTGACCGGTCTGTAGTTCCTCAGGTCTTCTTCTTTCTTTTTTTAAAAATGGGGGTTATGTTTCCCCTTTTCCAGTCAGTGGGAACTTCACCGGACTGCTACTACTTCTCAAATATGATGGATAACATCATATGGCAAATATGATGGAAGTGGCTTAACAACTTCATCCACCATTTCCCTCAGGACCTAGGGATGTACCTCATCAGGTCCCATGGACTTGTACACCTTAAGATTCCTTGAGTGGTCTTGAACCTGATCTAAAATCAACTGGAAGAATATCATCGTCCTTTGAATCACTTCCAGCTGTAACAATATTCATGAGGTCACCTACATATTCTTAACTAATTTGGATGCCAAAGTTGCTTTCCCTTTCCACTTTCCTATTTTTTGCTATCTATTAATATTATTAACTAGAATATATTTCTTTTCTGCATTGTGTCTTCTGAAATGCATAAATATAACACTCCAATTATTTTATTTTTGTTGGTAATATGTACTTATTTTTCTATAAATTTTTAAATTATTTATGTTAATTAATTCTGATTAATTGCTTGGGTTCTTTAAATTCATAATTTCTGGTTATTTAATTCCCGTTGGTTTACTTCCTTGACACTACTTCTAATCCTGCTTTTTTTTTTCACTGGTAACATTCTGTAGAATGGCCAGATAAAGACTTTTCTTACTGTCGAACCAACACCTTTATTTACAAAATCTGAGTTTATTTGACTCAGAATAGGGTTCATCTGGTGTAATCATATATCCAGCACAAAATAAGCAAACTGTACAGCCCTGTTCCAAATCAGTTTTACTTTTCTTTTCTTATAACTGTGACCTGGTTCCTGCATTTCCTGTTGCCTCTTTGATGTAAGATTATTCTTTGTCCCATATGCAGAATCATATACTACTGATTTCCTTCTGTTTCTTAGTATGTGAAATAGTTGTCTCCTAAGTTTCCTTTTTCCCTGGATTCCATAAATTAGTTTTCTTTCTAAAACTCCTAACAAAATTATGAGAAGAGAGACATGGAAAAGGTCATAATAGTAATAATTTTCCTGACACTTTATATTCATGTTTAGTGGGGGATAATTAACAAGGTGTCTTAAAATATATTCTAATGCTTAACTGCCTTACAGTTACATAAAAAATTCCTGACATAGTGTTTGATGTAATGCAAGTCTCTTACTTCTTAACCTATCTACAAGGCGACATGGAGAAAACAGTTTATTACCTTTCTTTTGGCAGCTATCTTCTATATAGAAAGGCTGTGATATGATCTCCTTTCTTTCTCCTCTAGACAAAACAACTCAATTTCTTCAATTATTTAGCCAATTATTCCCCATCCTCATTTCATGCAGCTGATTATTTCCACCTTACAAATGACCTTGTAGAATTGCATCTTTTGTTCTGACCATTTCTCTATTTTTAAAAAAATTATTCTGAAACAACTTCAACATGCTTACAGACTACATAATGTTGATGTCATCTGTAAATGTAATCAATGTACTTGCCATTCCATCAGCCAGGCTGTTAATAAAACTGCTGAATATTACTAGAACTATCACAGACCCCCTCAGAATTATACTCAGTCCATTCTTCAGCTTTCACAGTAAACCTTTAATAACTGTTCTTTTTGTACAGCTTTACAATCAGCTTTTTGTTCACCTGATAGGAATCCTATGGGGAAAATATTGTAGGCAGTATCAAAAGAATTGCAAAAATGAAGTTATATGGCATCTCCTATTTCTCACCTGCAATTCTTACTTCTTCCTCCTTTGAAAGAAAACAGCCAGATCATCTTTGGAATGATCAGAAAGATTTATTTTTGTTTTTTAAAATCATAGGCATAGCACAATGAACAAAACATTCTTATACAAATATATTCTTACAAAAACATTGTAACTTATAAGTAAATATATAGTTTCTAAATATATATTTCAATAATATACTTCCAGTAAGACAGCTCTTTCATTCCTTTTTAAAAGATTTATTTCCTTTTAATGATATGCATTACAAATGCTTTTTCTGTTTTCAGAAACCTTGCTAATCTTCCACATTCTCATAGGTCACCATTAAGTATCATAAAGTAGTCTGTCAACACACTTTGTCATATCCAACTCTTAACAGCATGTTGTTATAATTCTGTAATTAGAATTTATACTGCCAGAATTACAAATGCAGCAAATTCACTTAGCTTACATATTATGTCATTGTATGCCACTACCTTCTCTTTGTTGGCCTGTGTATAAAATAGAAAAATAAAAAATAAATCCACTCAATTAAATAGTTAATATGACATATTTTATGTAGACAGAATGGTCAATTGTTCTTTGAAAAATGTACTCTAGCAAAGTTAAAGACACTTTTGGAAAATCCCAAATTTTTTTTAAAATGCATGTGGTGGGGCAGGGAGGGGAAAGGTAAGGGTAAAGAGAATTCTTTACATTGTGGTTTATTAAGACTATTTTGTGTAATAAATGATTAAACAAGCAAACAATAGATAATATTTTAAATTAATGGGGATTGATTTAATCTACTTTACAAGAAAAGAGTTAATTGAAACATTAGCTTCAGATTTATACCAAATAATCATGCTGCATAAAACAATAAATCTCAATCTTTTATGAAAAAAATGCCATTCACCAAATATGTTAGAGGTTTTCCAATAGATTTCGTCACTGTAGGGAAAAAATTTATGCAGCCAGAGCTTGACTAGAGTTCAAGTTGGCCAGCACTGTGAAAGACAACAAAAAGGGCTTTTAAAAATATGTTAACAGTAAAAGGAATCATAAAATCATAAAATCACTCTGGTTGGAAAAGTCTTTGAAGATCATTGAGTCCAACCATCAGAGAAGATCAGAGATAATATTGGTCTGTTACTTGATGAAGTCAGTTACCTCACAAATAGGGATGTAGACAAAGCAGAGACATTTAGTGCCTTCTTCACCTCTGTCTTCAACACTGATGATGAGCCCTGAGACTCCTGGAGCCCTGTGTTGGAAGACCATGACTGCAGGGATGATGATTCTGAACTTGTTTGAGACTTGCTGCTCCAGTTGGGTGCACACAAATCTACAGGGCTTAATGGGATTCATCCCAGGGTACTTAAAGAGCTGGCCAATGACATCATGGGACCTCTCACCATTATTTTTCAAAGGTCTTGGGTGCCTGAAGAGGTCCTTGTGGACTGGAAGCTGTCAAATACTGTCCCAAATTTCAAGAAGGGTACAAAGGAAGACCTTGGTAATTACAGCCTGTAAGTATCACTTCAGTGACTGGTAAAATTATGGAGAAGGTTATTCTGGGAATTCTTGAAAAACACTTGAGAGACAACACAGTCATTGATCATAGCTAGCACGGGTTTATGAGGAGAAAGTCCTACTTAACCAACATACTTGCCTTTTAGAACGAGGCTACCCATTTAGTTGACCAAGGGAAGCAACTAGATGTGGCAGGTTTGGATTTTAGCAAAGTTTTTGTACTCTCACAATATCATTCTGGACAAAATGTCCAGCACACAACTAGACAAGTCCATAACACATTGGGTGAGCAATTGGCTGACAGATCAGTCTCACTGGGTTATAATAAATGGGGTTACATCAGGCTGGTGGCCAGTCACCAGTGGGGTTCCCCAGGGGTCAATTTTAGATCCAGTTTTCTTCAATGTTTATTTAAATGATCTGGTTGCAGAAATCAAATGGACAGTAGGTTTGTTGATGGTACTGAATTGGGAGGAGCAGTGAATTCCCTCAAGGGTAGAGAGGTCTTACAGAGAGATCTGGATAGTCTAGAGAGCTGGGCAATTACCAACTATATGAAATTTAACAGAGCAAGTACTAGATTCTCCTTCTAGGGTGGAATAATCCTGGTTGTAAGGATAGAATGGGGGATGAGAGGCTGGAGAGCAGCCCTGCAGAAAGAGATCTGAGGGCTTGGGTTGATTGCAAGTTGAATATGAGTCATCAGTGTGTTTTGGCAGCCAAAAGGGCCAACCATGTCCTTGAGGTGCATCACCCACAGCATAGCTAGCCAGTCAAGGGAGGTCCCACTCCACACTGCACTAATGCAGCCCCACCTCGAGTACTGTGAGCAGTTTTGAGTGCCTCAATATAAAACATCAAACTGTTAGAGTGTGTCTAGAGGAGGGCAACCAAGATTATGAAAGGTCTCCAGGACAAGACTTACAAGAAGCAACTGAGATCACTTGATCTGTTCAGGTTGGAGAAGAGAAGACTGAGGGGGGACCTCATCACAGCCTACAACTTCCTCAAGGAGGACAATGAAGGGAGAGGTGCTCATCTCCCTCTGGTGACATGAGGAAATGGAGTGAACCTGCAGCAGGTGTAGTTCAGATTGGACATTAAGAAAAGGTTCTTCACTGAGAGTGTGGATGGTCACTGGAACAGGCTCCCCAGGGAAGTGATCATGGCATCAAGTGTGTCAGAGTTCAAAGAGTGTCTGAACAACATTCTCTGTCATATGGTTTAGTTTTAGGTAGACCTGCGAGGAGCAGGGTGTTGGACTCGATGATCCTTATGGGTCCCTTCCAAATTAAGATATTCTGTGATTCCATGATTCTATTTGCAAAATTTTTAGGGATATTTTGGGATCACAGTATCATTTAGGAATAAAATAAAACAAAAAAATCATTTTGTATAATGTGTGTTCCATAAGTCAGCTCATTGACAAGGTCCCCAATTTCATGACATGTATCACTGCTTGCACCCAAAAGTGTAACACAAGGAGATGATTTGCTTTTGTGATGTTCCAGCTCTTAGGAATTTGCCACATTATATTACATGTTTATAAATTGCCTCTCAGTATTTTCTCTCTTCATCTGAACTCTACACTAAATGGATTCTGTAATTGGATTTCTGCTGATGTCTTCTTTTCTTTATTCTAAAATCCTTAACCTCAGTCAAAGAAACTGTAGCAAAAATAAGCTATTAGATAGCCTTGTACTTCTTAAAAACTGGATCTTTATTTGTTATATCCTTCAGAGATCCTCATAGTAGATTTGAAAGCAGAACTAGCCTGGTATTAAGGTGATCCAGGCACAGGGTAAAAGATTAACTAAACAGGTGAAAACCTCTGCACTGGTCTGTGAAAAGTAATAGAGTCTGAAAAAATGTAGTGGTCATGAGCCATGCTGGATAGTATCATTTAAAATTTTCTGCATGAGATCAACTTTGCATTATAACCTAGGTTTGTTACAATAAGAAAGTTGGATTGTGGTAGATTATTAGTCACTTCATTGCTCATTAAGGAAGTAGCTATTCACATCACCATTCTTGGTAAGGTTTGACTTTTTGATCAATATAATTTTTTCTGGTTTACTTGTGTTGAGAATTTTCATGAACCAGGGTTTTGTGATACATTTTTGTATTGCTTAAGCAGGTTATAAATCCTTTCTAAATTATATGAAAGCTATCTTCTGTCAGACTAACACAGAAACAAAAGTCTGAAGTCTAACTTTCCCATTTTTTGAATAATAGTAATGCAGTGTTGTTAGACTAAAATCATGTCCATCAACTGATTCTTCAAGACTTTCTTCATTCTTTGTAACATTTTTGGCCACTAGTCCCTTTTAACAATATATTTCTTATAATACCAACACAAAGACCTGCAGAAAAAAGTAACTAAAAACCATGTAGCTCCCATGCTAATTGCCTGAGATTTCCAATACATGCTAAATTCTGTACAAACAGAAAAAATTAATGAGTGTTAAATATACTGGACCTCTTCAGGCATGGTGACATGTACTAAAATTAAAGATATGTAGAAGATAAAGGAAGTCTGAGGATTATAAGGACTGAATAGACTGTAATGAAAGACATTTTGTCAATGAGCTAACTCCAGTCAGACAACTCTCATTATACAGCATTATTCATTGTGAGCCAAAGTATCATAATGTGTTCTAAAAGCACTGGATTTGAAAAGGAACATTTTAAGCACTTCATAGCTAAATATAAAGAATAGCTTGTTGATACTGAATCATACAGGACTAATTTGATCATGTCTTGCAAGGCATCTGTATGAGACATTAAATGCACTCTTTACATGCTATTCAAAAGCCCGTAGAAAAAACATTAAAAGTCTCAAGACAAAAGAGATCCTATTCACTCCCTTTCCACTGGTCAAAACATGTTATCGTCTGAGCATCGCTTTAATTCCACTATTCCTATGCATTTGACAGAACAACTACCCCAAAATTAAAGTGTGGACTAGACTAGACACAGATCTTTCAAATCTCTCCAACAGGAAAGAGACCACAATCTCCCTGTGTTAAATTTTCCTCCTAAGGGGCACAGGGAACAATGCAAAAATATGTTGACCCTTACATGGAATACATCATAATCTTTCAGTCTGTCTAAAAAATCATAGAAGAATAGATCTGGGCAGTTATTCAGTGCTTTCTTTTATGTGTATTAGCATGCATTTTTAAAAGTGTTCATTACAAATATTTTCATGCCCTTGCCTGCAGAAACATTTGAAAAATTAGTGAATCTGAAGTAAATACTAATGTCATGAAAGAAAAAGAGAAAAGTCTTCATAAAATTGCCTAGTTGATGGCTCTTCTACTCAATAAATTAATTTCATTAAACTTAAGAGTAAAAAGATGCCATATGACCTAAACTGTTGAATAAAAATTAGACAATATAAAACAACATATTCACTTAATAAGTGAGACAGTACTAACAATATGGCAGACAATTATCTTACTGTTTTGGGTTTTTTTTTTTTAAATAAAAGAGCAAGAGAACCATACAAGAGAGACATGGACATCCAGGACATAATGGGACCAAATCCACCAAGGGGCCATGAAGATTATTAAGAGTCCGGAGCATCTTTCATATGAGGAGGGGCTGACTAAGCTGGGATTGTTTAAACTAGAGAACAGAATGCTGGTGAAAAATAAAGGAGACAGTGCAAAACATTCCTCAGTAGTGCCCAGTGATAGGACAAGAGGCAATGAACAGAAATTGAAATACAGGAAATTCCACTTAAACTTAAGAAAAAACATTTTTACTGTAAGGGTGGTGCAACACTAGAACAGGTTGCCCAGGCACGTTCAAAATCCACCTGGACAATATGCTTTGCAACCTGCTGTAGCTGACCCTGTTTGAGCATGAGAGAGGGATGAGAGGATCCCCAGAAGTACCATCCAACTTCAGTGATTCTGTGAGTACAATTGTATCAGAGCTACCAAACTTCCTCAAACAACAAAGAAATTAGGCCAAAAGTGGAAAATTGACATGTTGAAAATGAATGTCAATGAATATATATGTATTAATGAGAGCTGTTCTCTAAAGGGAAGCAGTTCTGCAGTGTTGTGTTGAAAACAGTGATACAGGTGGGTCACTACACTATGTAAGCCTGTTGTATGCTTGAGAATCTCTTAAGAAGTAGTGGCTAAACGTAGATCATCTAGATCTCAGGAATTATCCAGCAGGGTTTTCCTATGAAAAATTCTATGTCGCAAGAATTCCTTGGGATTATTGTAGTTTATTTCAACTGAAACAATACACGAAAAAGGATCTGTTCTCACATAGTTCTCATCTCCAGCTCCTCAATAAGTGGTTTCAAAAAAGGTACTCTACTTCGATATTTTCAAAACTGAATATTCCTTTTTCTCTTCAGTAGTTCCCAGCTTCAAAAAACTGAATAGAAAAAAAAAATAATAAAAATAGTAAAAAAAGTATAATTTGCCTGCTATATATTTTCCCAAATAACTAGCATTTTAATGTATATATTTACATTTGTTGCTGCCTGCTGCTTAGATTGCAGTTTTGATATAACTCTATTACAAACACAGTCAGCTACAGCAGGTTACCCAAGGTTGTGTCCAGTTGGGTTTTTCAATCTCTTAAGTGTGGACACTCCACAACCTCTCTGGGTGGTTTGTCCCAGAGTTTGACAAATCCTACAGTAAAAAAAGTGTTTTCTTGTGTTCAGACTGAATTTCATGTGTTTTAATTTGATGAGATTGCCCCAAGCCTTCTCCAGGCTGAATTATCACATCTCTCTCAGCCTTTCTTTAAATTGAAGATACCTTCATCATTTCAGTGGCCCTTTGTTGGATTCATCCCAGTCCATTAATATCTCTTTTGTACTCAGAAGTCCATACCCAGACCAAGACTTCCAGATGTGTCTCAGCAGTGTTGAGCAGAGATAAAGGATCACATCACTATAACTGTAGGCCCCATGAGGGCATTTTGCTGGCTCATGGTCAGTTTGTTGTTTACCAAAACCCTCAAGTCCTGTTCTACAGAGCTACTTTCCAGCCAATTGGCCTCTAGTACTAGTGCCTGGGGGTATTCCTCTGCAGGAGCAGAACTTTGCATTTTCCTTCATTGAATTTTGTGAGATTACTGTTGGCACAATTCCCCAGCTTGTCCAGGCAGCATCTATCTGGTATATCAATCATAATTCCTAACGTTGTATCATCTGAAAACCTGTTCAGGGTGCACTTTGTCCCACCATCTAGGTCATTAAGCAAGATGTTAAACAGTATTTCACTCCGTATCAGCCCCTTGGGTACATCACTGGTGACTGGCCTCTAACTGGACTTTGTGCAACTAACGACAACCCTCTGGACCAGCTGTTCATCCAGTTTTTAATCCACTTCACTGTGCATTTATTTAACCCTAACTATCTAATGGGAGACAGTGTTAAAAGCCTTACTAAAGTCAAAGTGAACAACACTTACTGCTCTCTCCTCATCCACCAAGGCAGTCATCAAGGCTCTCAGGTTGGTTAAACACATTTCTCTTTCATAAATCCATTATGAATATTCAAGATCACCTTCTTGTCCTTACTGGATTTGGAAATTATTCCTAGGATTAGTTGGTCCATGACCTTCCCAGGGATTAAGATGAGGCTGATAGACCTGTACTTCTGTAGGTCTTTTTCTTGCTTTTCTTGAAGTGACAGAAGTGATATTTTCTTTCTTCTAGTCTTCAGGAAACTCTCTCAATCTTCATGACCTTGAAAAGATAATCAAGAGTGGCCTCACAGTGGCACCACCCAACTTCTTCAGCATTTGTGGGTACATCCCACCTGACCCTGTGGATTTATGTATGTCCATTTTTTTAAGTGCTCCCTAACCTGATTCACTTCTGCCAAGGGTAAATCCATTAATAATTAGTTGTGAATTATTTACTCAAACATAAAAATTAACCACTGAATTATTAAAATAATTTTAGTTGTTCTAGAAAAAATGCACAAAATGTTGACATTCCAAATATTTTAATTCTTCGAAATCATGTTTAGAAATTTTTTTAAAAAATAAATAGAAGTATAAGAGGTTTTCTGGTTTTTCAGAAAAGCAAAATTAGATTATACCATATTTCTTGGATATGTGAACACTTGTGATTATAAATGAAAATGTTCTAGGCTATCATGTCATTTGTAGTCATCTTGAAGAGAAAAAAACATCACCAAGATATGTTTAAACAGGGTTTAAATAGCTTCTTTGACAAACTCTTTAAAAGCAATCTTAAAAAAGTTTGATTGTATCAAACTAAATTATGTCACATTTACATTGTACCATGTATTAGAAGCAACTGATAAGTACTGATAGTCACTAGGCAGTGATAATCACTCAGCTGAGCCTATCTTACAACCTGTAGGATAAGGTCTTCTAATATCTCAGCCAAAACAAAAATGTTCTGACATGTTCCTTTAAAAAATCAAAATGTTTGATTTAGAGCATTTATAATGTACATATCTGGGGAAACATTTGTACCTGATATTTTATAACTATATAAGATTTTGAGACAGATCTTGTTTAAATTCTGAAAAGGTATATTCTCATTTCAGTGTGCCAGAAGTCTGAAAAATGCATTGAACTTAATCTTTTGGTCATGTTCTTTTCTCAGACACCATCTGCCAGTGAAGCTATTGGTTTAGTATGAAAGCCTCCAGAATTATGTTATTTGAACTACCTTTATATAAATATATTTATTTATTTTTCTTCCTATGTTTTCATTTGCCATTTAAGGTTCCACAACACATTGTGGGTTTATTTGTTTTGAGTTTGTGGGGACAGGGGATTTTGTGGGCTCTTGGGTTTTTCGGGTGGTCATAAGAAACAGGCAGGTTTTTACATATATATATATATATAAATTTGGCTGTGCATTCTTGCATTGGGTTTGGTACCTGTTGTGGAATAGCCTCAGTAGTCAGCTAAGAACCAGACAGTCACTCACTCACTCACTCCCACCGAGAGAGATAGAGGAGAGAATTTGAAGGGTAAAAGTGAGAAAATTCATGGGTTGAGACAAAGACAGTCTAATAGGTAAAGCAAAATCTGTGCACACAAAGCAAAACAAGGAATTTGTTCACTACTTCCCATCAGCAGGGAACATCCCTAATTCCTCCTTCTTTTCCCCAGCTTCTATTGCAGAGTGTGACATTATATGGCATGGAATATCCCTTTGGTCAGTTGAGGCCACCTGTCCTGATTGTGTTGCCACCCAACTTCTTGTGGAGTACCAGCCTTCTCGTTTGTGGTTTCATGTGAGAAACAGAAAAGGCCCAGATGCAAACACTGTTCAGCAATAGCTGAAACATCCCTGTGTTACCAACACCATTTTTGTCATAAATCCCAAACATAGCATCATAAAAGCTACTGCGAAGAAAATTAACTCTATTTCAGCCAAAACTAGTACAATATCCTAAATTACATGATTTATAACTCATTATTTGCTTTATATATTTACTATTTAACAATCACAGGAGATCAGAATAGTACTGATCTGTAGTAATAGTGGCATGGGAGCATACATCATAGAGAACCTCCCATTTCTAAAAGCAGAAATGCTTCCTGTCATTCTACATGCTGTATTAATCTGATGTTAACCCTTATTAATAATTGCAAGGCAATCTGCTGCAAAAAATATTACTGAGACAAAAATATTCCCCTTCAAGTAGAAGAATTTAAAAACACTCAGAAACATCAACAGATTCTTTGAAGGCAGCTTTCTAAAAATTATTTCTCTCACTGCAGTCCATGAAGAGGAGCTAATGCAGATTTTCTGGCAAGAACTGTGTCCCATGAGGGACCCATGGTGGAGCAGTTATTGAAGAACAGTAGCCATGGGAAGGACCCACATTGTAGTAGTTCATGAAGAATGGTATCCTGTGGGAGGGACCTCATGCTGGCACAGGGGAAGAGTGTGAGGAGGAAGGAGTGGCAGAGACGAAGAGTTACGAACTGATTGCAACCCCATTTTCCATCTCACTGAGCTGCTTGAGGTGAAAATGGGGGTCAGGTAGAAGAGTCAGGAGTGAAGTTGAGCCTGGGAAGAAGCATGGTGGGAAGAGGGGAAGATGTTTTTAGTTTTGCCTTTATTTCTCACTGTCTTGCTCTTTTACAAATAATTGTCAATAAATTAAACTTATTTCCTTCAGTCAAGTCTGTTTTGCCAGTGATGGTAATTGACAAATGATCTCCCCATCCTTATCTCAACCCATGAGCTTTTCTATCATATTTTCATCCCGTGTTCTGTTGAGGATGAGCAGGAGTGTGAAAGCATCTTGGTGGGCACCCGGCAGCCTGCCAAGGTCAACTTACCATGCCCACACTGAGAATCTATCCAGCTCTTGTTTCTGATGTGCAACATAGAAATTTCCTAATTACAGATACAGACATAACAGCACAATAGTTGTTAATTGGTGCTAAAGAAAAGGCCTTTACAAGTACAACTAGTAAGATGAGCAGCAAAAATGCCTGTATTCCAGTCTGTCACAAGTCACTTTCTTTATACAGCTGTTCTGACTTTGAATAAGATGGTTGTGAGTACATAATAATTTTCAGAGTGCTCTTGACTTGATCCTTCCTTTTCCCTGCATGTTTCTTTGTGTCCCCTAAAAATGTTTTTCTTTCCCCAGTAGACTCATATTTGCAGTGCTGGATATTAGACGGAGTCAGTTCTATCAGATTTCATGCAACTTTATAGAAAATTCTGTTGAGGGCATCACAAACTGTCTTTGCATTCTCATCTGGTGATAAATAAGAATCATACCAACAACATGATCACAATTAGAGTCAGACAGGCGTTGTTGAAGTTTCTGAACTATCAAGGAAGACAACCAACAAAATATGAATAAAATATAATGCTTATTAAACAGTATTAAAGGTTTTCTTAAATATTGCATACAGAAACTCTGACATATATCAGTAAGGTGGAACTTTTTTCCATGTCAGTATTTGCCATCTCCCAAATATATATATGTAGCAGTTTTAAAATACACCATTTTCTGTTAAAACAGATGCTGTCTCCACTAGTGATAAACACAATACTCTATTTATGCCATACACCCTATTAAATCTATTTTAGCTTGATCCAGTATTGTCTTCTCACTGCTCACTCTGAACCTATTGTGTGGTTTTCTTCTGTTTATTTTTCTTCCAAAATTTATCTCATGTTTTCCTCAGGATCTACCAGGAGGAATACTTCATGAACAAACTTGCTTGAAGTTTGAAGAAATTGCTTGAAGTATTTCATTATTTTGGTTAAACAAGAAGGTCCTTATTGTTTTCTACCTTTGATTGTGATCAGATGTCCATAGATATTGTTATGTGCAACTGTTATTTTTCATGCTCCAAGAGTTATGCAAAGCACACTATATAATTGAAGTGATATTTTAAATGTTGTACTTCAGCAGAAAACAATGAATCAAGACAATATTTCCTCCTTGGGTCCCAGGAATCTCAGTAATATCTTAAATCATCAGGAAAAATACACAAAAAAAATTGCTTTTAATACATATTATCAACCACACTGGCAACTTAAACAACTTAAACACTGATAATGTAAGAAAAAAAGCCTCCACAAACAACAAAACCTGGAGTAAGTTATAAAGTGAAGGAAAAGTTATAAAGTGAAGGGAGAAAGCTTTTAAAAATATGCAAGAGTAGGCATAACAAAAAAATTAAGATGAAAAAGACCTACCACCTTTACCTTAGATATCAATTGCATAGGCAAGAACAGGCATTTTCTCATAGAAGTGAAGTCAGGTAGTATTTTTTTCTAGATATTTCTTCTATTATTATTTTTAATGAGAAAAGCAATCAAAGTCTACTTTTGTCTTTGAAGACAGGTCCCCTGTTTCCATCTCCAATTATTTACCGTTGACCTATAGATATGGAAGTACCATTCTGAAAAAATGTGATTAACGGTAGGAATGTAATTTATTTTTATTTTGGCTCATTTGAAAACTAAATCAGCCTAAAGAACACCACGACTGAACAAAAGCAGAGACATACAAGAAGTCAGCTGATGATACTGAGTAGTAAAACCAGTAATTAAACAAGAGTAAAATGCATACTTGTTGCAGGTCTCAACAAATGGTCAACCTTTGCTGAATTTTTATTTTCACTTGAGGAAATAGGGCACACTGGACACATGTCTGCCATTATTGATTTTGTCAGCATCTCATCTGGTACCTCATTCTGGTGTCAAAGCTCTGTTCTTGTCTCTGCTCCACTGAGTATCCAGTACAGCTCACTGGAGTCACTTTCTACAGTTAGCAGATGAGCAGGTAGCCATTAGATGCTCAAATGACCATCTGGCTTCTCTGTCTCTAGACTCTAGAAAACACTTAACTTTATATTTTCCTACAGGAAACAGAAACAAAGAAAGCCATGGGAGCTATATTTCTCAAGAATATAGCATGGAGGAAACAAAAGGACAGAAAGAGATACCAAAGACAAGAGGGGGAAAAATGTGAAAGACCAAATTACTATCCAGATAGGAATGGGGCCCAAAATCTCATGGGAAGAGCAACATATTATTTCTTTACATACTGATATCTTCTCTGTTACAGAACAATTATAACATAGATATCAGAAGATTTCGGATATAAAATCATTGCAGACTCTGATATAATACATGCAAAACATTTGAAAGACAGCTATGTCCACAGACAGAGTAGGCAACAGAAAGGAGGAAGATTTTAAAATAAAAATATCACAAACATTTTTGCTGTCCAATATTGGGCTCTATGCTTCTGTATGAACTACATTGATTCACTGCTATCATTGCCCAGTTTCATGGTTCATTGTCTTTGCTAAGAGAAGACTGGCTCCCACTTCATTGTCCTATACAAAAGAACAGTCCATCTTTCCAAAGATAATGAATGGCCATTAGACCTTCCTGTGAGTACAAACACTAAAGACACTGGCAGGTGCACTGTTGTGAAACAATTCAAATCTGTTCCATTGACCTCTAACAGGGCGGTCAGTAGTTGCTAAATGTATATTTACTATCACTGTCAATTCTAGCTCTCTTAAGCAGATGATGAGCAGACCTAGCCTAAAAGCAAGCCAACATTATTTCACAGTTTCTCCTGTCTGTTTCTATTCTACTATTACATCTTCTGCTACACAGAACATATTTTGAGATAGAGATAATGGATGATGTAGGGATAGTGCAACATTTGATTGTCTGAGACTGGGACACAAAGGCGTAACCATTATTATCATTATTGAACAAAACAGTGTCAGAGACAGTGTGTCTGAAAGAGGTTCAGATACATCAGGAAGAATTTAAGATCTTGGACTCTTTTAAGAAATACAAGAAAATGGAGAATACTCTTGACTAGGAAACCCTTTTTCCTTTCTCATTCTTAAAAAAACCTCCAGATAGACATCATTATAGAATTGAAGCAAGGTTGGAAAGAAGAAATAGAAGTGGTACCACGGTGTAGAAATGAGAGGTACAGGAACCTATCTTCACATACATGTGTTCTTTCAATGAATAATCTGTTCCTTCTTGTGCAATTTACATAGGAATTTTCAACATGACCGATGCCTTTTTGGAAGATATTCTGGTAGCTTCCTGTAGCCCAGAACAATTCTTAGGCAGTAGAGGATAGTATCATATCTCCCATCCTCTTATCTGTCATATAACATAATTAAATAACTTCATCTATGAGGAAAAAATTTAAGTAACATATTACTACAAAGAAGGAAGTAAAAGACAACTATCAGAGTTGTTTTTCTGTGGAGAGAAAAAAAAATTACTTGTTGGTAAAAATGGAAGTGTGTTTCACTAATAATTCATTTTTTGTCATTGTACCCTTTATTATTGTACCTTCTATATTGTTTTCAAATCTTTGGTGTGCTAAGATTCCCAAAAATTACTCCACCCAAAAAAACATATATAAAATTCGGAATAATAAGGAGAGTTTTTCTTCTTGGATTCTAAAAATACAAAAACAAAATAACAATGTTTTTAAACTCAGTGATGCTAGTCATTGTCACTTAGCACCAATCTCTACACATAAAATGCATGATCCTTGGATCTGGATAGGTTTTTTTCTGAAAAATAAAGAGGAACCAGTTTATGGCATATGAAAATTGAATCTTTGTTTTCCAGAAAGAAACTAATTTAAATATTTGATTGGTAAAAAAGGAGAAGAAAGGGAATGACTCTATGCCACATTGTAAAAATATCAATCTCAAGGGAGATATTCTGCATTTCAGTACTTGCTTCACTTTTGCTGTAACCAGTAAAACCAGAAAACATTAGTTCTTCTTCAGGGGAGAGCTAATAATCAACTAGTGGGAATTGAGGTAGAACTCCTTAGACATATGATTTTGTCTGCTTAGGAAGTAGAATGATTTTATATGTGAGTTACACACTTTCAGCAAATGTTCTAGTGATAGTTAAGTTAGTGAAAGGACTTTACTTGGGATAGAGAAAGAATCACCTTTACGTACCTCTGTATTATGTGTGATTAGGTAGGCTGTGATGAGGCTTCAGAGATAAAATAGGAGAAAGAAGTGTACATACCTTTGAGAGGAACTTAAGTATCCCTGGAGCAATAGGGACAGCTTTTTTTAGAAAAAAACTTTGACATGTATTCTATAGTTGGAGGAGGGGAAGGGAACAAATCTACACTCATAAACAGTGCCAGGGCTATATTCTGACCCACAAGCCCAGAACCAACATACAGCTATATCATTGAACTTCTTTACCCTCTAGATCAGGATGGTTATATGCAAACTACCTTTTGGGAATGATTTGTGGACCCAGCTAACCTCCAAACCATGCTCAGATTTCTGTGGAAGATGTTTGGGATCCAGGCAAGACGCTGTGTCCGGGATCCAGGCAAAGCTAGGCGATGTAATCCCAAGATGGCAGCAAGCTGCCCTGGAGCGCTGGGTGCGCAGAGCGTGCAGAGCCAGCCTCCCTTCCCAGCACTCAATGTTCTTGCTGGTATCGTACGTTGAGTAGTTTCTCAACTTCCAACTCACAGAGCATACCCTGCTCCTTCCCCCAGTGCTCAGGCACTGAAGGTACCCCAGTGCCTCGAGCCCTGCCTTTTAAGGTCCACCCCCCTTGTTAGGCATTTAGCTTTATTATCATCAAACAATTAGCACCTGAATGTGATGACCAGGAGGGCTGCCCTGTCAATCAACAATCAGGTAGCCCTCTGGTCAACCTCTACAGAAGAGAGCAAGTCAACCTAGGCTGAAAATGCATAAGGAATCAGTCTAAAAACTGATCAATTAGAAGATAACAATGCAGCCCTGTCCCAAATCCTCACACTACTTAACTAATAAAGCTGAAGACTTATTACCTAATTTCCCTTCATCAGTATAACACTGCCTTTTTTAAATGTGTGCATGTAACACCAGCAAGAGATGAGTTGAATCAGAAATAACAATGCAACACTGAGATTGCTTTCTAAAATTTTATTTTAAGCAAGGGAAAGAGTGTAAACAGAAAGATGAATAAGAAAGAAGATGAAGAGAAAAGATGGATGAGGCACAGCACAGATGAAAATTTTCACACTTAGCGTTTCCATTAACCTAAGAAACCCCAACCCAGTAGTTCAGAAAATCAAATATTTTATGGTTTTTTTCCTCATTTGTAAGGATATACCAGAGAAATTATCTTAAACAGTGAAGTGTATAATATATTGATTCTCTACTGCGTAGTACTATAACCTAATATATTCCCTCTAAAAGTGAGATCTGTGCCTAAACCAATGAAACAGAATGAAAATTAATTCTGCCCATGTGAGTGAGGTAGTTTCAGGTCCCATAACAGATTCAGGACTTATCTAACAAAAGAAATGAAGACTGCATAAGGAATTCTGGAAATACAATCTGATTCTGTAAGGAGTACATAGTATGAGGTAAAGGAGCAGGTGACACAGCAGTCAGCACAATACTGAAAAATCTGGAAAAAATCTGCAATATGATAATCACTTTGAATTTGTAATTGAACTACTTATTCTGATTTTGTTTCATTTCACATTAATTCTTTTGCAAACTCTTAAAAAAAAATCACTTTCTCTGTGTGCTTCGACAGACAGTCCTCTAATATTAAATTTAGACTCTAGTTTATCAGAGTGGACCAATTGCTTGGCTTAGGATTATAAATATATTAATACACCATCAATAAAATAACATTTTGAATTTCAACTATTCTCAGCTTTGACTTCCATTTTGTGGTCTTAAAAACTAAAACATTCCAACCCATAAGCTGAAGTGGCCAAACATAAGAGTATAAGAATAAAGTTTTCCTGTTGCTGTTATTTTCCTAATACAATGCACAAATCCCTACTGAAATAATTACATCATTAAAAGAAGAATATTTTGGCTTGATATGTCAAGTACAAGAACCATTGTTCAAAGATAGGATCAATTAATAAAGAAATAATTATTTATCTAGATTTGAAGTTTCTAGATTTAAAGTTTCTGTATTGGTTGGTAGTGCATGTTAACTGCTGAACTGCCTAAGTAGTGACACAAGCTTGCAAGCAGGTATAAATCACACTGACCTGGACAAGGGGAAGAAATAGTTCACTATATCCCCTGTAGGTAAGGTAGAGGTCTCCATCCTTGGAGATACTCAAAAGCCATCTGGATGTGATCCTGGATAACCTGATCTAGGTGGCCTTGCTTGAGTAGAGGGGTTGGACAAGAAGACCTCCAGAGGTCCCTTCCAACCTTAACCATTCTGTGATTCTGTGAATAGATCTAGGATGAAAAGGAACTATCTAAATTAAAGAATTAAATAGTAATAGTATTATAAGATCAAGCAGATGGCTATAAAAATGAAGACTGAAAATAGTTGTCTGACAACAACAAAAAATAATTAAACAAAACCAATAAAATAAATTCTAGAATGATCTTCCAGATTGGGAAGTATAAACAAAAAATCTACATTCATTTAAAATAGTTCAACAACTTTAGGAAAGAAACTATATTTAAAAAAAGAAGAGTACTCTTTGGATTAGAAACTAAGATATCCAATATATCCGTATCATCCAAGGAGTCTGTTGGTTTTAGCCATATTTATACTACTTTAAGCCACGATTTGGAATTTTTTATTAATCATTTATGGAGGTCAGAAAAGACTTTATTTCCCCTCCATAGTTTTTCCTGTATCTTCCATCTTTCTCTGACATCTTCACAGAAGTGTTCATGGCTAAAGAAAGAATGCATGGACAGGTGTGTGAGCATTTGCAATAGCATTTACATTTCTAAAATCTTTCATTTCTGTCCCACTACTGTACTGAGGTTAAAACATATCATTCTTCTGGGGCAAACTTTTGCCAGACAATATTGACAGGGTATAGTAGATTGTTTTGATCTATTATGTATTGCTGGACATGGTTTGTTTTAGGACCAAGTCTGCTCAGAATTCTTTCACATTTTTCTGGCATTTTAGTTTGGTCTTGGACTATAGTTCTTAATGTTGCTCAAGGATTACAGGCAGCATGATCTGTAATATGTTGAGTAACTATGAGAAACTTCATAATGATCACCTATTTTATGTTGGGTCCAATGGTAAAATCCACTGACAGTCCTGTTGCTCCCTCCTAGTCTTATGTTCCTAGAAATAGTTGTCACTTCTCTGAGTTACGAGGACTGGATTAGATGGTCATCTCCAGCCTTACTCTCTATAACTTCTAAGGACATAAATGAATTTCAACAAAATCATATTTTGGTCCTCATTCTAGAGAGTGCTGCTTTTTGCTCTTCTCTTACATTTCCTTGACCATTAAATACCTGGGACAATCCTTCTTTAGTTCTGAATAACACATGGAATACTGAGGCTTATGCTAAATGAAATGTGTTCACTAAAACAGAAGTATCTATGTCCAGTCTTGAAACTGATATACAAGTTTCTGTTGTACCCAATCCTACTGACACTATATCACACATATTTTTTATTTCTTTCCGATCAAGATTACAGAGCTACTGTACCTATCTGATTAAAAAAAACAAAAAAAACAAAAAAAAAACAACACAAAATACAGTTAAGTCTGGATAAGTGAAATATTGAGCAATTAACATTAAAACGGTGTAGCCTTCCCACATAACTCTACTACTATACAGAATACTACTGATACATCCACAAGTGTTGTTCAGTTAGTGAATTTGAAATTAATTATTATTAACTGCCAGATTTATCTGTATTTTCCAGCAGATTATTTTATAATCAGATTACTGACACCATACTGACTCTCTTTTCAGTAACACAAAACTTACTTTGTGTCTATGATGTACCAAATTGCAACTAGACAATTTTAAATGGGAGCTGTATTGTATAATCTTTAAATATAAGCCATTAATGTTTTTCAGGAAGTATCACAGTTTAGTGCTCAACACATTGTCTGTAAAATGCTATCATCTAATGAATATAAAGCCAATATTGACTTACAGCTCATTGAGCTCATTGGTATTTGTCCATGGGTCATTGACAGTAAAACAATTTACATCTACCATGATTGTGTTTGGATACATATTTATATCTAATGGTTTATTGTTACAGTTATACAGAAGATTTAAAATTACACTGACTTTTAAACAATCTATGTTAACGAGGTTCAGTTTAAAGGTAAAGTGATATCTTTAGCAGAATCTTACAGCAGGAATCTGTTATTATCTAATACTGTGTTGCTCCACAAAAAAATGAAATCCATATTTTAATCAATGCTTTGTTTATTGACTAAACAAAGTTTAAAACTGAATGGACTGCCATTGAAATTCCTGGATGATGGACTGTATTTTATGGGGCAAGCCTCTTGTATATATTAAAGCAACCTCACAGAAGCCTAAAGTCTACTGGTTCTCATTGGTTTCTAAAAGCTTTTTTATAAGCCAAATTAATGCACTAGAATAGTAGGATTTATATGGACATCAGTGCTATATTTTTAGTTGCAAAAGACATCTATGTAAGGAAAACTTTAAATAGTCATTCACTTATGTGATAGGACTATGTTTACCTACATAAAGTAAAAATATTTGTTACCATACAGTTACACAAAAAATTTACCCCAATCATCAGTAAGGTCCAGAAACAGACTATCTTCAAAGACTAATCCAGGGAAAGTGTAGTGGCCTTAGGAAGTGAAAATCACTTAGATATGTAGAAAGAAATTATAATGTTATCTCAACCATGAAAATATTTTTTTCAGCTTCATCATCTATTTTATGAATCAAAAATGTTCTGCTTTATGGATAGAGATAAGTCTAGTCTAGCAACTGCCTAACCACAGCAGGAAAAATACTTTAATCTCAAAAGCTGTATTTTCAGACTTTGGTGGGATAACAAAAGGTAAAGCTCTAGCAGTGAGAAGCCTCACTTTGTTGCAATAAAGTGACTCAGTACAAATGAACAGACTCAAATGACTGACTTAGCCATCCTATTCATCTCCACAAAATGACTGTTATCTACAGAACAACCTCACAATTCGTACCATAAAAGTAATACAGAAAAGTTTGTTGTTCTAAATAAATGCAAAATTACTTGTAGTTTCTCCAGCTAAATAATATTATTGGGGTGTTATATATCTGCATAATTTACAAATGTGGGACCAGAATTCAACTCTCCTAAATTTAGTTGCTCCACTTAAACATTTAAGCAAAATCCATAATATTAGCTGGGATGAATCTAAGTTTGGTACTCATCCTTAGGTATGTCTGGAAATGGAATACAAGTGAGTTTTACTTTCTTCTGTCTGTGCTTGACCAAAATTTATGTGTAAATTTACAGAACTCATATTACAGTTCTATATAGATTAAATGTTTATGTTCTACCATATAATTTTCACCTCCTTTTCTTGAGTCTAGATGATCCCAACCAAGATGAACAAGTTGATGAGGCATTCTGCAAGAGGCTGGCTGAAGTTTCACGATCACCAGCCCTTGTACTTGTGGGTGAATTTAACCTGCCAGATATCTGCTGGAAATATAACATAGCAGAGAAAAAGCAGTCTATGAGGTTCCTGGAGTGTGTGGAAGATAAATTCCTAACATAACTGATAAGTGAGCCTACCAGAGGAACTGCCCCATTAAACCTGTTATTTGTGAATAGAGAACAATTGGTGGGTGATCTGGTGGTTGGTGGATGTCTTGGGCATAGTGACCATGAAATGATAAAGTTTTCAATACAGGGTGAAGTTATGAGGGGCACTAGCAGAACTACCACCCTGGATTTCCAGTGGGCAGACTTTGCCTTGCTTAGGAGTTTGATTGATAAAGTCCCTTGGGAGCCTGTCCTGAAGAGGTCCAGGAAGGATGGATATGTTTTGAGAAGGAATTCTTAAAATTTCAGGAACAAGCTCATGTGTAGAAAGACAAGTTGTCAGGGAAAAAGACAAGCCTGGTTAAACAGAGAACTTAGCCTGGATCTTAGGGAAAAAAAGAGTATATCACCTCTGGAAGTCAAGCCACTTAGGAGAACTACAAAAATATAGTGAGGCTATGTAGGGAGAAAATTAGAAAGGCCAAAGCTCAGCTTGAATTTGGTTTGGCCACCACAGTCAGACAACAAAAAATGTTTCTATAAATACATTGGCAGTAAAAGGAGAGTTAAAGAGAACCTCTTTCATTTATTAAATGAAGAGGGTATTTTAGTGTCAGAGGATGAGGAAAAGGCAGAGGTATTAAATACCTTCTTTGTCTCAGTCTTTAATACCAAGGCCGGTTTTCCTCGGGATACCCAGTTCCCAGAGATAGAAGTTAGGGATGGAGAGTTGAGCTGAGCCCCCATAATTCACGAGGAATCAGTTAGTGACAATTGGTCACCCACAAGTCTATGGGTCCCAATAGGATTCACCAGAGTAATGAGGGAGATGGCAAAAGAACTTGCCAAGCTACTTTCAATCATTTACCAGCAATCCTGGTTAACTGGAGAAGTTCCAGCTGACTGGAAATTGACAGATGTAACTCTCATCTACAAGAAGGGTTGAAGGATGATCCAGAAAACTACAGGCCTGTCAGCCTGACCTCAGTTCCTGGGAAGGTCATGGAACAGATCATCCTGACTGTCATCACATGGCAGGTGCAGGGCAACTAGGGGATCAGATTCAGCCAACATGGGTTTATGAAAGGAAGGTCCTGTTTGATCAACCTGATCTCCTTTTATGACAAAGTGAACCCGCTTAGTAAATGAGGGAAAACCTGTAGATGTTATTTACCTAGATTTTAGTTAGGCATTTGATACTGTGCCTCATAACATTCTTTTTAAAACATGGCCTCTCAGGCCTTGAACAGGCACACTCTTCGATGAGTCAAAAACTGGTTGGGTGACTGGGTCCAGAGAGTTGTCATGAATGGGGCTAAACCTAGCTGGTGACCAGTCATTAGTAGTGTTCCTCAGGGTCCAGTTTTAGGGGCAACCCTGTTTAATATCTTTATTGATGATATGGATGAGGGAATTGAGCACCCTCAGTAAATTTACAGACACTAAATTGAGAGTGTTGATCTGCTCGAGGGTGCAATGCTCTGCAGAGAGACCTTGACACACTCAATCAGTGGGCTGAGGGTAACTATATGAGATTTAATAAGGAAAAATGCTGGGTACTGCACTTAGGCTGCAACAACCCAATGCATTGCTACAGTCTTGAGGAAGAGTGGCTTGAGAGCTGCTTAACAGAAAGGGAACTGGGGGTGTTGATCGATAGCCGGTGTTAGGACGCACTTATTAGGAGATGTCTTTGCCCAGATTAAGGTGCAAAAGAGATCATATACCAAAGCCAATAGTACGGATTTTATTTAACAGTAAATTTGTGTGTGTGTGGGAGAGAGAGAGAGAGAAATGGAAACAGGGAATTTTCAGAATTTGTGGGTCCTCAAAATTCAACAGAAGTTACTCAAAAATATAGATTCACTTACAGAATTTTCCCTGGAAAGGACCATGGAAATTGCCCATGTCTCTCTACTCTTGCACATATCCTCTACTGGGTAATAAAAAAGACAGTATAATTTGTTAAAACTTTAAAGTCTGAAACTTTCTCCCTCACCTGAATTTCCTTGTATGTGTCCCCCTTTCAGTTTAAAGGCATGGCCCCCTTTCCAAAATTACAGCTTTGTCTCAACATACCCCTTCTAGATGGTTCCAGAAAACTCTGACTGAATCCTGAGACATATTTTCTCTAGCTCATCATTTATTTTCAATCCCACACCTAGTTGTTTACTAGTAGGTATCTAACTGAGGGACAAAGCTGTATCATCATTATTACATCTCCCAGTAGAAGGATTAAGCACCTCATCATGGTGTCTCCCCACTGTCTTTAACAGTCCAAAAAAAAGGATTTTGACCACCAATCTCCAATGTTAAAAAAAAAGAAAAACCTGGCAAAAAATAAAAATCTCAATTTCTTGTTCCTTCTGCTGAGCTTTATAGATAAAAGTAATATCAGCATTCTTCACTGAAGCCCTCTTTTCAAAAGTTTTCTCCTACAGAGAAAATTCCCCTCTAAGCTAAAACTTGTCTCAGAAGTTTTCAGTGCAGATAGGAAATTGTTCTTTAAAATCTAAACTATCACTACATATTAGAAGTGAGTCTATTGTTGCTTTTTTTTTTTTTTTTTAATACTCAAAACCAATATAACCCAAAGAAATAGTTGTTTCAATAAATTCCACACATGCAAGACTTGGCGCGTGGCTGATGACCAGTTAAGAATTTTTTTTCTCTTGTCCTCATATACTGTTTCTACTGATTTTAATAAATATGGTTTCAATCACAGTACAGATCATACATAATACCAAAACACTATTCCTGCTACTAACAGAATGCCTTTGTTTTATGAGTCAACATATTACCTTTCTGCAAACAAGCTTTCTCATACAATGCTTTTCATTTACATTATTTACTTGAGGGATCGAAGTGTAGCATTTACACTTCATGTCGTCCACCAATAAAATGTTCCTGGACTAGACCGCAAGACACTTGCACAGGTAAGGATATGCTGGATATACCAGAACTGCCTTTCTGTGAGACTTTTCCTTTCATAGGATACTAGATATGCTCATTGTCATGGAGGCTTACAAAATTAACTTAAGCAGCTGATAAGCTCAAAAATAAACTTTATTTAAACCAAACATTTTAAGTAGAAAGCAAACTCAAAATGAGGCTTATCAAAATTCTTTAATATTACTGCAACATAAACCACAGGTTCAGGATGACGCATGAGGAGTGAATTGTTGCACAACCAACTTAAGAATTCTTAAGGTTTAATATGGGAAGTATTTAAAATTTATCTGTTTTGTAAGTTAGGCCATTTAAAAAGAAAAAAAATAATGAAAATGTAAAAACTATTTAAAGCTATTAAAATATTTTGACACTTCTTGAATGAAAGACTATTTTGACTTGGAAAAAAAGAAGTAAGTATTCATTAGGTAAGCCTACCCTTGGAAATGATGTTTTTAACATTATAAGAGAGCTATTGGCTAGAATAATCATATGTCAAGAAAGTAAAATGTATTTCTATATGTCTGAGGAAAAAAATATTTGTGTTTCAGCTCACTATGAAGCCAGTGCAAGTCAATTGACAGTAGATCAGAATTTGGCACTTAGTTTGGACTTTTTCAACTCTCAGTGGCATTTTTTATTTTTCTTTTTAATTACAATTCTGATGAAAAATTTAATTCAGGGAAGTAATTATTTTGCTTGTTCCCTTGCCATCTGAATCTGTCATCTGAAAATGGCTCAGCATATTCATTGCAAGAGGTCAAGAACGGGTAATGAAGTGGTTACAAGCTTGCTGGCAAGCACTGTGCCAACATTGTTACTGAAATGTTGCCCAATCCTCTGATTATAATTGTCTATATTACAACACTGAATTTGTTCGGAGCCTCTGTCTTAGCTGTATCAACATCATTCTCAATATTGCAACAATCTTTTTTCCTCAAATAAAACTATGAAACCTTATTTTATTTACATGCCAAGAGCAAGTCTTTGTCTCAAAGAGCATACAGAAAAAGATAAACAACAGAAAGAAAAAAGGTTGATCTACTCATGGGATACTGAGGCATACTCAACTTTTTGTCATTTCAGAATCACTCGATATTTTAATAATCAAAATTTTTTGCATACCTTTTTTGCATATGTTATAGTTTGAAAGGGGCAGACAAAATTCTTATTGGCTTTTGCTGCCAGGACCCAGTGAATGAGGGGTGGAGTTTAGGACCCTGTTGTGAAAAGGGGTCTGGCTGTCAGGTATCAGGTATCAGGTTCGTATTCCACCCATTTTCTTGCCAGACTCTATAAAAGCCAGGAGGACGGGGAGGGGGGGAGTCAGTCTCCTCTCTGGGTCTCCTCTCTTCCGCTCTCTGCCTCGCTCCTACACTCCCCTGCCTGCAGCTTGCCACGTGGAGCCCAGAGGAGAGGCCCAGCTTTTGGCTACCAGCTCGCCACGTGGTCTGCAGCATTCCAACTGCATCGGGTGCTGGGGTTTGGACTATTTTCTTCCCATCGGCTTTGCAGTGAAGGACCTTTCAGCAGCCTGTATCGCCGGTCATCGGAGCTCGGGTTGTATATATTTGTATATATGCATTTTCCTTTCTTTCCCCACCTGTTACTATTTCTCCCTGTGCCATTAAATTTGTTATAGTTTTCAATTTCCAACCAAAGCCTGTTCTTCCTTACTCCCCTTCTAATTTCGGGGGGGAGTGATAGAAACAAAACTCTGTCTGGTTTGTGGCTCCCGTATAGCACAGCGTACCATTTACACTTATCTTCCTGAGTAATTTAGTTTTAAGAAATTTTCATTCTGCAGAACTGTTAAGCAAGGAAAGATTCAGGCAGGAGACTTTTTTCTTGTTTGAGAAAGAGGGGATCTTGTTTCTTGTTGTTTGAGATGGTCTATGTAAAATACAGATTAAGCAGTGATACACTCTGAACTAAGGACCATACATAAATGTAATCTATTTATTCCCTAATTCTGCTACTCTTCTCAATGCTGTTTTTGTCAAAACAGTTTTGAGAAACATGTTACTTTTACAGAGACTTTGTAGTCTAATGCTTATGAATCCTATATACGTAACTGTGTAACAGTATTTACTAAGATTCAAATTTTCTTTTGAATGTCTAACCTCCAAAAATTGGGGAATTTAAAAATAAAGTTCTTACATCCTCATGTATTATTAGGTGTATTCTTTGAGGGGAAAAGACCATTTGAAAGATGGAGATAGATCAACTTTAGTGCCTCGACTGAGATGGCATCTGAGTTACTAGTTTTACTTAATCTTTTCTTAATAGTGAAATATTCATTTTGTAGGTACTACAATGTGACAATTCCATATTCATGCTGATTCTAATAACAATGGGTTTATTTTTATTTCTTTAATTTTTTATCAGAGTATAAATGTATTTTATTTCATATTATGTATGTGGTATCACAGAATCACAGAATCCTAGGGGTTGGAAGGGGCTGGCTCATGGTCATCCTCCTGTCTACCAGGACCCCCAGGTCTCTTTCTCCTACACTGCTCTCCAGCAGGTCAGCCCCCAGCCTGTACTGGTGCATGGTGTTGTTCTTCCCCAGATGCAAAACTCTGCCCTTGCTCTTTTTGAATTTCATTAAGTTTCTCCCCGCCCAACTCTCCAGCCTATCAAGGTCTCTTTGAATGGCAGCACAACCCTCTGGTGTGTCAGCCACTCCTCCCAGCTTAGTGTCATCAGCAAACTATGAGGATCATAACCTTTAGACCGCACACAGACCTCTAACTCCTCCTGTTTATTCCCCATGCTGCGTGCATTGGTGTACAGGCATTTCAGAGAGCAAGCAGAGCGCACTGGT
>VZRW01010274.1:92112-103999 GCA_013398125.1 Aegotheles bennettii
CATAGGAGGTTCCATGTGAATATAAGGAGGAACTTTTTCACTGTGAGAGTGACAAAGCACTGGAACAGGCTGCCCAGAGAGGTTGTGGAGTCTCCTTCCCTGGAGACATTCAAAACCCGCCTGGATGCGTTCCTGTGTGATGTACTCTAGGTGACCCTGCTCTGGCAGGGGGGTTGGACTAGATGATCCTTCGAGGTCCCTTCCAACCCTAGGATTCTGTGATTCTGTGGTTCTGTGAATCTGAATACCAATTCCCTGAGCCATCCAGTCCTACTACATTTGGTATTTATGTTTCTAGACTGCTTTTAAAGGTGGAAGAGATGAGTTAAAAAAAAGATTTTATAACTAGAGTTGGTATCACCAGCCTTGCTTACCAAATATACTAGTAAAAAAGAAAGGATTTTATTATTTACTTAATATCTGCTACAACATTAACGATCGTGAAATATTGTTATTCAGATTTGAGATTAACATGGGAATTAGTTGGGCATATTTTCTGATGTTATCACAGTCAGAAAATACTAAGAAATATTTTAAAATAATTAAAACTTTTTTCACAGTTTTGTTTTACTCAGTAAGTGGAAAACATCTTCAGAAGTGTCTTGTTTTCCCACTGATACTTGATAGTTTAAAAGTTATTTTTAATATTTTAGCTGGCTTTCTGATTAGAGATGGCTATCTGTGCTTTATTCCTTTTGAAGATGAGTGGAAACTGATTAGAGAATCATGTGTGTACCCAGGTGTTCTTTTAACAAGAAAGGTATACCATGCCTTTGCCTATTTTGCACGTTCTAGTCACCATTTTTGTGAATTGTAACATTCTGATTTTATCAGAAATTCTAACATAATCAAAGAATTATATAGATCAGTCCCTATTTTGATGATAATCTATATTTTCTTCCATCATATTTGAAAAAACTGTACCACTGCCACCAACTTTTCCGAGCTGCAGAGATGTACAATTTTTTTCTATTGGTGCCTTACTCTCCATAGTGTTTTCAGCACAGTAGACAGGTGTGAATAAGAAATTACTTGGTACAATGGATTAACTGAAAAAACAAATCCCAGGAAAATTGTCAAGCTGGTATAAAAAATTTCAAATATTTCACTAAAATAAATCTGCTAAGAATAAGAATAATTTTAGAGTTAACAGGAATATTCTATTCCGATAGAAATTAACAGTTTTGCCTCCAGTGTCAGTTTGACATATTGTTTCTTTATTTCACATTTTAAAAGATTTTCAATTAAATTAGAAACCTTAACTCCAGAAGAATATTGAGAATATTGAGTCCACCTAATATATCTCATCCATCCTAGGGACTTCAAAAAAATATATCTATTCCAAGGTCTGGGTTTCCCAGTACACTCAATCCAAGGCCTGGACCACATACTACAGTGCGGAAGATGTGAGTTCAAGTCTTACTTGTTATTTGATCTGTGTGTACATTTTTATTATACTTCCAGAAGGTAACAGTATTCTACTATCATACAATCACAGAATCATAGAATAGTTTGAGTTGGAAGGGACCTTAAAGATCATCTAGTTCCAACCCCCCTACCATGTGCAGGGAGAACTTCCACTAGACCAGGTTGCTTAATACCCCATCCAACCTGGCCTTGAACACTGCCAGGAAGAGGGCAGCCACAACTTCCCTGGGTAACCTGTGCCAGTGTCTTACCACCTGCACACTAAAGAACATCTTCCTAAAATCCAGTCTAGATCTACCTTCCTTTAGTTTGAAACCATTCCCCCTTGTCCTATCACTACATGACCTCATAAAAAGTCCCTCTCCAGCTTTCCTGTAGGCCTTTTTCAGTTACTGGAAGGCTGCTATGAGGTCTCCTCAGAGCCTTCTCTTTTCCAGGCTGAACAACTCTCTCAGCCTGTCCTCTTAGGAGAGGTGCTCCAGCCCTCTGATCATCTTTGTGGCCCTCTGGACTCATTTCAACAACTCCATGTCCTTCTTATATCAGGGACTCCAGAACTGGACACAGGACTCCAGGTGAGGTCTCATGAGACTGGAGTAGAGGGGGAGAATCACCTCCCTCGATCTGCTGGTCACATTTCTTTTGATACATCCCAGAATACCATTGGCTTTTTGAGCTACAAGTGTGCACTGCTGGCTCATGTTGAGCTTCTCATCAGCTAACACCCACAAGTCCTTCTCCTCAGGGCTGTTCTCAATACATTCTTCACCCAGCTTGCATTTCTGTCTCTATACTAAAATTTGGTCTAAGGCATATGTTCTGAACTTTAAAATCTAAGTTCTGATCTCTCGAAACTCACTGTTTAAACAATCCAATAATAATTAAGAAAAAATAGTAATATTAAAATCAATATATAAAAAAAAAATTAAAAAATACAACTCAAAACTGAATATGAACAATCATCTACATGCAAAATAGATGTATGTGCCAAAAGTTTTAATTTAGCTTGAATCAGTTTCTTGTGGGGCTGTGTATGTGCTATACACATGCAGGTATAGTCCTATGGTCCTAAAACATCCTTTCCACCAAAACCATCCCATCTCTTACATGTTTTAGGACTTTGTGTCTCTCCCAAAGAACTAGAATAACAGAAATTTCTCTCTTCGTGCTAATATTTTCTTATAATTAATTCATAAATATTAGCTGTGTGTAAGTAATACAGACAAAAAATAAACTTTCTCTTTAGTCATAAATATAGATATTGTAAATAATTCATTCCCAAATGGTAGTCTTGTAGTTCTCTATGCTTAAAAATGTGTCTGAACTTCAGACATGCACTCTAAAGAACTACAGTCCATGGGAAAAATACACTGACTTTTCATTTTTATAAGATATTGAATATTATAATTGAAGTAATGACATAACGATATCATGTATATTGAAATGGAAGCATTGAACCACAAAAAGGAATTAGAAGACAGTAATTACCGTAGGGATTTATGTCAGGTATTTCTTTTGTTTTGTTTTCAGCTGCAAAAGAAAAAAATATATAAATACTTTTGTTGTCAAATTTCTTAGGAAGGGGGCCTGAATATAGTCTTAGGAAATAAAGGGACTGAATATAATATAAAATGAACACCTCAAATATTTCATAACTTATAAATTGTATTGATAGATATGATAAATAAAAGCACTTTAAAGTATTTTTAGCATTTTAACATGCTGCATTTTTTTGTTTTGCATTGTGGCAATTTGCAATATGTAGTAATCTTCTAGTTTAAAGGAAGCAGTAGATACCTAGATGTCATGTCTTTCTGTTTTTTTGGGTTTTTTTTTCCCCTTGCTTAGTTCAAAAAACACTTAGAAACTACCCTTGAAGTTTAAGTGTCCCTTAACCTTTTCAAATTCCTAATATGAAAACAGGAAAAATTTTAGCGTTCTTATTTATTTTCTTTTAAGAATATTTATGAATACTGGCACAGAATTGCCAAAAGTCTGCAGCCATAATGATTACAAAGAATCCTGAATAATGCTAATCTTCTATCAGTGGGTGTCATCGAGCCCTTTCTCAGTCTTGTAAGTACAGACTTTGTATATTTTGACTGTGCCCCTGAATATTTTCAATTGGAGATTCGACTTCTTGGTTATTTGAATGGCAAATATATGAGTTATTCTCCAGCAACCTAAAAGGTCTATGTGAGCTATAAAGAACTTCTGAATTCTAATAACCCCCATGAAGTGTTAGAAGACACCAGACAACATGCCAAAAGGCAATTAGGGTATCACGGTGAGTCAGCAGCCAGCTGAGCATTATGTAAGGTTGTTTTTTTTTCCAGAAATTATTATAAAAGAAATTGGTCTAATCCTTGCTTCAGGAAGCATCTAAAGCTCTATGGCACTCACACTGAAAACAGACCTTAAGAAAACCTATAAGCTGTTCTGTTCTTTGTTAGTCACTAAACAATTTTACTACTCTTGCCTCCAATGAAGTAGCAAATCAATCCTCCTTTATTTATACACTGAATACTTAAAAAAATAATATGAAAGCTCATAAAACTCACCAAAAAAAGACTTCATTAAAGAAATACTACACTTTAGTTGAAATAACACACAGAAGTGAATTTCTATAGAATATAGAACTCATTGTTTCATTTGTACAAAAGATCTAATGAGACTAGTTATGTGCCTGTAGCACAAGTGTCATATTAATACATATTAAAACATCACTTCATAATACACTTGGCCTACAATAATAACATCTTATGTAACTACATCAGTATGAACACTTTATTCATATTCTTGTGAGTGCTATTTATTTTTTTTTTGTGTGCACAGCTATCCAACAACATTCTGTAAACAAATAAGCTTTATCAGGTAAAAACATATATGCTCAGTTAAGATCAGTAATAGATGAGAAGATTGACCTAACTAGTAAAAAAGAAAGGAATTAAATTTAAATTTAAACCTAAATTAAATGTCAATTTAATTGTAATTAAACTTCAAATTGAGAATGATTTTCAACAATTGTCCAGATATTCACAGAGAACAGAGCCTACACATTTCTTCAGCAAATAATCACTTAAACCCATCTGTCTTTATTTTAGGGTCACTACAGTGTTGAAGGTCTAATAAATGAAAATTAGTTTGTATTAAGAACACTGGAACAAATTAAAATAAAGCCAAACTCGAGGCATTCAAACTTAAAAGAGAAAATGATTGATAAGTCAAAATGGTCATTAAAATCATTGACACAGTGCATTAAAAAAGCTTGACTTTTCAAGGATGTTTGGAGTTTCCTAAAGAAAGATATCATAATATTATTGAGGATCTCTATTGCATGGGTTTGGATTTCATAGATTTGTCTCATTTTTTTCTTGTCAGTTTCTATGTTTCATTCTTTTAAAAGTAAACTTTTCCAGAGGCAGAGGTAGACTGATTCTGCTGGAAAAGGAATGTATCTCCTGGTGAAAAAAAGGACAAGAACTAGCAAGTTATGGTGAAGTGAAAGGATTACAGCAATACCAAGAGGAAGTCACTTGCAAACACAGAGATTGCTGAGAGGAAGAGAGAAAAAACACCTACATAATAATGTTTACAGAAAATTGAAATATCAGGCTTGATACCAGATGGTTTTTCTAATTTCATTATGTCAGGAAGGTATTGTAAGATGGAGAAACTGAAAATTTTATACCTTCACTTGCAATCAGGAAAACTACAATTTGAGCCATTATATGTCTCTAAGCTCGATCTCGTTAAGACTCAAAATCCTGGACTATACAGAAGACTTCAAAGAAGAAGCTAATGAATGGAGGTATACAGAAACTGTAAGAGCAACTCAGATTTAGAAAGGTGAATTATTACAGATTAATATTAGAACATTCTTCAATAAAATGATTTTTTCAGGGAAAAAAAAGGAAAATGACAAACACCATCAGCTTGAATTTCAGTAAAGGGTTTAATGTGGCACGACATGGAAAACATTAGTTTTATTAGTTGAGTATAACTTTGTGTAGTATTAGCTTTGGGGACAATATTAGATTATTAGTACTAAATCTGTTTTCATTTCAACCCACAGGCCTCCTTTCCTTTTCCCAATTCCCCCTGCCAGGTGGGGTCATGTGATAGAGCAACTGTCTAGCCCGTGACACTAGATCAAAAATCTAGACTTAGTGAATTAATTTATTCTTTCCAAGTCTGAGTTTCCAAATAGAGAGTCCATAGAAATTTGAAACTATTAAATAAAATCACATTGGATATGTGTATTTAACCACAACTGTACAACAAGAATGATAATCAGTTTTATACACCAAGTATGGTGGAAGTTCTAAGAATATTTTAAGTCATGGCTTAAGCCTTAAGTGATAGTAACATCCATGTAGAGAACTTAAGCAGAAGATCAGAAATGCACAGACTTTTGACAACTCTCTTCAATATATTCCAATCAAGCCAGGAGTATTAAATAGTCTTCAACTGAAAGAGCTTTTCTAGAGTGCATTCTGTGAACACCTTGAAATTTCTCATTGAGAAATGCATCTTTTAAATTCACTTCATTTTACTTTATATTTACTATAAAAAGAAAGCTAGAGAGGTAAGTCAACAAGATACGCAATGATTTTATGAGCAGACCCATAAAGAAGGTCTGTAGGGGAAACAGTCATCTCAAGTAAGTTTATAGTGCTAAAATTATTCCTTTGCTAAAATTATTCAAAATGCTAAGCAATGCATTATTAACAGTATTCTGCTGGGTACCACATAAAACCATTCTTCTAGTATAAATAATGTTACCCACAACACACCAGTCTGTAAATTGCAACCAGCTTTGTGAATGGTTACGTGATTTGGGAAACATGAATCTGTGCTGCAGTGAGTTATTTTTTCTTTTTTTATGGGCTTGCTGAAAAAATGACTGTATGAAAAATACAGGTGGAAATAAATTGAGTCATGATGGCTTAATCTGATGGGATTGTCAAGACACCCAAAAAAGCTATGGGAGAAGACAAGGTCAGAATAGAACATTCTGCTAAATCTGCCAAATGTTAAAATCATGGAAACTCAGGGTAGGTTTTATTGGAATACCAAATACATTCAAGTTATTTGCATGATAGTCTCCAGTTTGAATGTAGGTAGCACATCTAGCTCATTTAGGTGCTGTTTTACCACCTTTGGTCCTTAAAGTAAAGGCAAATACTTATACCTAAATACCTGGGAATAAGACGTCCTTGGGGGAACTCTATTTTTGATCTGATTTTGTCCTGTCAGAATAACTTTCCATCACCTTCCAGAATCAGGACTTTTCATCTATCCTTCTGATTTAAACAAAACAGGAGTTTGAAAGAGAGCATTGAACAAAGGATTCAAGTGAAAGCTTAACGTATATTAAAGGAAATAGTTTGGGACTGGAAAAAAAGGCATGATAGGCTTGTCTTATAGAAGTTTCCAAGTAGATATAGTACCAAGAAGGTTTTTTTTTTATACTCATATATTAAAAAAAAAAAAAAAAAAGAGCAAAGAGAAGGAAGAGTGTGAAGAGTGTGCACAGTATTCTGTTGATTTAACCATCTGCTTTATGTCTTCTCTGTCTTTTGAGTGAGATAATAGACATAGCTTTGTTTTGAAGACATAGATACATATTTTTGAATGTATAATCCCAGCAGGAGGCAAGAACAGTATTTCATCCTATAAATATCAGCTAGCCTGTAGGGAAGATCGGAAGATCACTGCAACGTAAGATCTGGGACTGGGATTCTTATGTGCCAGGGACTTCTGTAACTGAGCTTAGTTGAAGGAGTGGAGAAAAAGAGGCTCAGGAACAAACTTGATAGATTTATTTCTATTTTTTGAGTCAGTCCTACTGTCCAAGATGAAACCACCTCCAGCAGTTATGATTCTGCACCTATATGTAATAATATATGTAGTTTAAACATGTTAGTCTGATTGAATGTACATGGTTCATCTCTGAGCTAGTCAGTGTAGCCTCCTTTCTATACATATAGTGATACTTCTACCTGAAAGCAGACATCTGAATCATATTCATCAAATATTAAAAGCAGCTATTTTTTTAACTTGACTACAAAAAGACTATGGTGATGAACTCCAGTACAACTATTTATATTTAGCCATATCAGTTCCAATATCAATACCAATTCCAATTTTATTCAAATCTTAAAAAGCCAGTATTTTTCTAACACACCCTTATTTCTCAGTTAATACTGTGAATAGTAGGAAACAATCCCTGCCTCAATTCTTTATATAAAACAGTGGAATTGACATTTTATTTAATAATTCCAGTATGACAATTAAAAAAAAAGTAAAGGGTCATATTTTTTAATGTCTGTCAATATTGGGATAGAGTTAGCACTGCAGTAGTTATAGCCTTTTAATAAGCATATGCATATATATTTATATTCATATGAATATAAATAGAAATAATATCAAAGTTTACATATTTTTATTATATGTTGTTAGTTTATGTATTTTAAACCCTACAGAAACTTCAAAAATATTTCTATGCATTCTTCCTTGTTCAGTTCTTTCAATATGGTACACACTGTCTTTTCTTGTAGTAGCACTTGAAACAACTCATGATATTGTTTATTATTTTGCTTGCTCGTCTGAAACACTGCTGGTGCCACTGTTGCTTCAAGCTCTTTAAAAGTAATGGTTAAGAGCCAAAAGTGCAAAGACAAGGACAAACCACCATTGCTTCAGAGTTCTATTCAATTCCCTTAAATCAGGTAGAGCTGCCATTGAAATCAGTATCAACTTTGCTTAAATAAGAAAAGGGATTTCAGTACTTCTAGTGTGTAATGTAACAATTTGCCCTATGTGGCAGGAAAGGACTACCAAAGGAAGAACAGTTTCTCTCTGTTTAAAAATACTCTTTCTATCCCTTATCTCTGGAACTGAAACAAAATTATGTAATTTTTTGTGGAACGTATTCTTTTCTCTCTTACTTCTCTGCACATATACAAACATTCCATGTGGTTCGCCGTGTATTGTTATTCAGCCAAATTCCTCATCCCTATCCCCATATATTTCTTATCCGTCGTCATGCCTACTTTTGTACAGATGAGTTCATAGAATCATAGGATCAAAGAATCATAGAATAGTTTGGGTTGGAAGGGACCTTAAAGATCATCTAGTTCCCCCCCCCCCCCAAAGGCAGGGACCCCCCCCACTATACCAGGTTGCTCAAAGCCCCATCCAACCTGGCCTTGAAAATTGCCAAGGAGGGGGCAGCCACAACCTCCCTGTGTAACCTGTTACACTGTCTCACCATCTGCACACTAAAGAACTTCTTCCTAAAATCCAGTCTAAATCTACCTTCCTTTAGTTTGAACCCATTCCCCCTTGTTCTGTCACTACATAAAAAAGACCTCATAAAAAGTCCCTCTCCAGCTTTCCTGTAGGCCCCCTTCAGGTACTGGAAGGCTGCTATAAGTGTGTTAATAACACGACCTAAGTAACTCTGATAATGTACCCCATAAAATTAAGCAAGAGACAGTTTTAGAATCTTTTCTTTTAACAGAAAAACAAAAAATATTTTTTAAAATATACTTTGAAGTCAGAATATTTCCCAGCAGACTGCTTTAAGAGTCACTGACTTACGATATTTGAGACACTTCTTTAGAACACCCCAACTAGTGCCATGGGAATAAAATGTCAATGATTTATTGTCAGAAAATACAGATAGATAGAAACTTGGTACTCTCTCGGGTTTAATATATAAATTTCTGATATCCTTATATCTACTCAGGCATACCAGGTTTTGGTGAAAAATACAGTAGCCATAAAATACTGAAAAAGACCTTCAAGTGTGAATTTCCATGCTGCTAAATATATTGCCCTCATTTACTGACATGAAGAGTCACTTGGCACTCTGGTACAATAGAATTATAGATTATGCAATTCTTAATCAGCTGTGTAATGCACAAGTCTTGCTCACCCAATTGTACCAATTCAATTTAGGTCCTTAAAACTGACACGAGGAAGTTTTCTTCCTCTGGCATTGACTGACTGTCTGGAAAGCTGTGATTTTCTAGCAGTACAAGTCAGCAGTCACCTGCTGAGAGCTGGTGTGATTTTTAAAAGCTGGTTCAGCACAAGAAGAAAATGAGAGCTGACACAAACTGTAATTGTCAGAAACTCCAGAACTGTGCTTTTAAACATCTGAGGAATCCAAACTGGAAAATGGAAGAAGAAAAAAATTAGGAGAATGCAAACAAAAACAGAAAAAAGAAAAGATGTCTAAGAAAGACAACGGAAGAAAAAAAATATTTAACAAAAAAACCCTCAAACCAAACAAACAAAAAATAAACAAAAACACCAAAAAAAACCTTAAGTCCTAAGATATTGAAAAATAAAGCAGCAAAAAAATCTGTTCATATTTTAAAAAGAGTGATAAATCTTAGAGTAATGGGTAATACCTCTAAAGTAAAACAGAAGTTTTAGTATTAACACTGTATGGAATTTGTCCAAGTCCATTAAAATCATATGAATTTCTCTGCTGACCTGTCTGTATCAGTTGTAGTCTCCAACAAGCACAGAAACAAAAAAAGTAAAACAAAGAAAAATTGTAAGAAAAAAATAACAGTATATGAATAAATGTAAATATTAATTATTTATATATGATTACTGGCATTTTCTGAGGATGCTTTTGCCCCATTCACTTGTAGTTTCGCAAGTAACCAGTGTATGGTGACAAAAATTAATTTTACGGTACATTAAAAAAGAAACTTATTGTACCAAAGAACCTACACACAATAAGTTAGCTTTGTGTTTGAAAGCATAACTACATCAACAAAGTACATGACAGCATCCATGAGTACTGTTTGAGCAAACATTTATTTCTCTAAACAAGCTAAAAATATTAGTAAATACGAACTCTTATTTGGATATGTGGATGCATTTGGAAGGAAAAGAAAAATGAAGAACAGACTATCATGGAAAGCACCAGTGAGGAGAGGAAGAAAGATTTAAGTTTGAAAATTCATCCTCTGAAGTTAAGATTCAACATATCAAAGATAATGGATGAGTTCATAATTGATTCAGATTTCATTTTTTACTAATTATACCATAACAAGCACTAGAAAAATATATCTTACAAATCAATCTACTAAAATTGTTTTTTAAAATAGGAACTAGGTCAAATGAATGGTTTGTGGGACATTGGTTTTCAGTGCGCAAGTTGTCCTGTCTCAACGCTGATCTCTTAAGTGCATTTGTGTACTGTAGGAGTTTTCCAAGATGGAAAAAAGTATGAAGCTCTAGAGATCTCCTCTGAAACACAACATCCTAGAATAATGTTAATTACTGGTGGTAAAATGGATCCGAAGAGAGAATGAATTATTCAATTTGTTGCTGAACATTTGTAATAAGCAGAAATAGGTAAACATGGAATTAAGGTTTGGGGGTTTTTACTATTTTACTATCCAGTTTTACTAATTGGAATCTGCAGTCAGCACTTGTAGTGATAGCTGCTTTAGAGGAATACTAGAGAAGGTGAAAAAAAAAGAAGCTTCTAGGTCTTTCTGGTGTACGGGCTTGAATATTTAAATGAACAGCTTATTCATGCTCTGACTTTAGCACTAGAGCATGGTAGATAGTAAAAAAGAAAACACTTTAGCATGGTAGATAGTAAAATAACTGAATAAAAAACATTGCATTTACAAGTAGTCTATGGTAAGCTTACATATGAAGCTGGAAATAGGGTGAAAAGAAGAGTTATAACTAAAGGAGGCAATTTATCAAAGATAAATTGGTGATGGTATAATTTCTATGGGTAAAAGAAAGCTGACAACATGAAGAATTCTCCTGCCTTCCACACTTCCAAAATGTGCAGAATTCTCAGGATTCCATATGGGTTTCTTTTTTTCCCATTCCAGATAATTTGGAGTTTGGGTGAGAAAAGAAAAACTCTTCTGCCATCAAGAAGCAACTTAGTTGTTTCAGACTAAGTTGTCTCAGTTGACATATTTTCAAACTTCCTTGTACACTAGGCACAAATATAGTTCTAACAAAGGACTTTGGAGGATGGTGGCTTCTTACAGCAAAGAATTTATGTTCCAGAGTCAATTCTCTTTATTGAAAGAGAGACTCTGAGTAGAATGGTCATACTGCACCAGGTCAAAAACATTTCTTGACCCTGTCTTGTGCACTGGCCAATACAAATGGTCACACTAGTAATGGTCTATTTGATACCACACCTCAGCTTTCCTACATTTACTATATTCAATAGTTCATCACTCTCCTCTCTTTTTTTTTTTTTTCAGTTACTGTCCCTTGTGATCTTTTGTTTTCCCCCAAGACTCTTTCTGCTTTTCATTTTGAGACAGAAGACATTTAATATTTTGGTGAGACTGTCTATCGTGTGTTGCTTCTTGATACCATAAAGAACTCTGGCCATTAGTAGTGAGGACTGTCTAGTTCCCTAACTGGTACCTTTTTTTTTTTTGGGGGG
>VZRW01010274.1:104035-128695 GCA_013398125.1 Aegotheles bennettii
GTCAACCTTTGTCCTCCTGTACTCATTTTTTGCTCAGCCCTAAGGGGAAAACCACAGAATCACAGAATAGGTAAGGTTGGAAGGGACCACAGTGAGTCATCTGGTCCAACCTCCCTACTCACTCAGAATCATCCTAGAACACGTGGCACAGGATTGCATCCAGACGGTTCTTGAACATCTCCAGTGAGGGACATTCCACAACCTCTCTGCAAAACTTGTTCCAGTGTGCAGGAACTTGCACAGTAAGGAAGTTCTTCCTCATGGTCAGGTGGAATTTTCTGTGCATCAGTTTTTGCCCATTGCCTCTCATTTTATCAGTTGGCATTACTGAGAAGAGCCTGGCTCCACCCTCTTGACACGCACCCTTTAGGTACTTATACACATTAATAAGGTCCCCTCTCAGTCACCTCTTCTTGAGACTGAACAGGCCCAGCTCCCTCAGCCTTTTCTCATAGGAGAGATTCTCCAGATCTTTGACCAATCTAGTGGCTCTCCATTGGACCTGCTTTGGGAGATCTATATCTCTCTTATACTGTGGAGTCCAGAACTACACACAGTACTCCAAATGTGGCTTCACCAGGGCTGAGTAGAGGGGCAGGATCAGCTCCCTTGACCTGCTGGAAATACTGTAATACATCCCAGGATTCCACTGGTCTCCTTGGCCACAAGGGCACACTGCTGGCTCATGGACAGTTTGTTGTCCACCAGGACCCCCAGGTCCCTCTCTGCAGTGCTGCTTTCCAGCAGGTCAGCTCCCAGCCCCAGTGTATGGGATTGTTCCTTCCCAGGTGTAGGACTCCGTATTTGCCTTTGTTGAACTTCAGAAGGTTTTTCTCTGCCCATTTGTCCAACCTATCGAGGTCCCTCTGAAGAGCCTCACCACCCTCTGAGATATCGGCCACTCCTCCCAGTTTTGCACTGTCAGGGAACTGGCTGAGGAGGTACTCTGCCCCCTCACCCAAGTCATTGATAAACAAATTAAACAACACTGGGTCCAGTACAGAACCCTGCAGGACACCACTAGTGACAGGCCTCCAACTAGACTCTGTACCGATGATGGTCTGCCACTCAGCCAGTTCTCAATCCATTTCACTGTTTGCTCATCCAACCCACAATTCCTAAGTTTGCCTATGAAGATTTTGTGAAATAGTGTCAAAAGCTTTGCTGAAGTCAAAGTAGACAATATCCACTGTTATCTCTCCCTCCCTGTAGTTGTCTCATCGTAGAAGGCAATCAGCTTGGTCAGACATGATTTACTTTTAGTGAACCCATGCTGGCTACTTCTGATCACCTTCTTGTCTTCCACGTGGGTAGAGATGGTCTCCAGAATGAGGCACTCCATCAACTTTCCAGGGACTGAGGATGGCCAATAGTTCCCCAGGTCTTCCTTCCTGCCCTTTTTGAAGACTGAAGTAATATTTGCCATCTTCCAGACCTCAGGCACCTTCCCTGATCTCCATGACTTCTCAATGATTGTGAGAGGCCTAGCTATGATGTCCGCCAGTTCTCTCAGTATTCATGAATGCATCCCATAAGGGACCATGGACTTGTGGATGTCAGGTTTGTTTAGGTTTTTTCTGACCCAGTTCTCCTTGATCAAGGGAAGATCTTCATCCTGACCTTCATTTGCCCCAGTCTCCTGAGTCAGAGATCCCTGAGGGCTGTTCTTATCAGTGAAGACTGATGCGAAGAAGGCATTTAGTAACTCTGCCTCCTCTGCATCCTCAGTTACCAGGGTCTCTTCTCCATTTACTAATGGGCTCACATTATCTTTAGTTTTTCTTTTGTTATTTACATATTTGAAAAGCTTTCTGTTACCTTTGACATCCTTAATCATACTTAATTCTAGATGGGCCTTGGCCTTCCTAGTCTCATTTTTACTTATCCTGACCACCTCTCTATATTCAGTCCAAGTGGCCTGACCTTGTTTCCATCTCCAGTGAACATTTTGCTTGTGCTTGAACAACAACAGGAGCTTGTTCATCCACAGAGGTTTATTATCCATTGTTGTATTTTTCAGGTGGGTGGAGAGGAAATTCCAACAAAAAGTCTGAGAGGAATCAAAAAATACTTTAGGGCCTTGGGGAGACTAATCTGGCGATCAGGAGCACAAGCAGTCTTCTCTTTCATCCTGCCAGCTGCAGGAAATGATGAAGGAAGAAACTGAAGAATCGCACAGATTAACACATCTCTGGGGCTGGTGTTACCGACAGAACTTTGGGTTCTTTGACCACGACTCAGTACACATGACACCAAGCCTGTTGGCAAGAGATAGGGTGCACTTATATCAGTGGAGGAAAAGGATGTTTTAGGAGGAGTAACTGCCCTCATTAAGAGGGTTTTAAACTAGAATCAAAGGGGGAAGGGGACAAAACTAGGACTGCTAGGGATAAGCCTGGAGGTGGCATACCAGTGTCAGAGATGAGATCTGTAGATCAGCTCGAGTGCGTATATGCCAATGCTCACAGCATGGGCAATAAACAAGAGGAACTAGAAGCCATTGTGCAACAGGGAAACCATAACATAGTTGCCATCACGGAAATGTGGTGGGATGATTCGTATGATTGAAGTGCTGCAAGACTGGCCTAGCTCAATAGGGAAATTTTGTTTGATCTCAGGGAAAAAAAGAGAATTTATCACTTTTGGATGAAGAGACTGACAACTCATGAGGACTACAAGGAAGCTGTTAAGGTATGTAGGGAGAAAATTAGAAAGACCAAGTCCCGGTTAAGTGGGCAGGTCCCAGAGGATTGGAGACTGGCCAACGTGGCACCCATTTACAAGAAGAGTAGAAAGAAAGATCCGTGGAACTACAGGCCTGTCAGCCTGAGCTTGGTACCAGGCAAGGTCATGGAACAGATCATCCTGGGTGTCATCATATGGCACATGCAGGACAATCGGGATCAGACCCAGCCAACAAGGGTTTATGAAAGGGAGGTCCTGTTTGACCAACCTGATCTCGTTCGATGACAAAATGACCCACTTAGTAGATGAGGGAAAGGCTGTGGATGTAGTCTATCTAGACTTCAGTTTTCAATTTGAGATCCCATCGGGATGAGGTTTAATAAGGCCAAGTGCCAGGTCCTGCACTTGGGCCACAACAACGCCAGGCACCGATACAGGCTCGGGGAAGAGTGGCTGGAAAGCAGCAGAAAGGGACTTGGGGGTGTTGGTTGACAGCCAGCTGGATATGAGCCAGCAGTGTGCCCAGGTGGTAAAGAAGGCAAATGGCATCTTGGTCTACATCAAGAATAGTGTGACCACAGAATCACAGAATCACAGAATCACACAGAATCACAGAATTCTAGGGTTGGAAGGGACCTCGAAGGATCATCTAGTCCAACACCCCTGCCAGAGCAGGGTCACCTAGAGTACATCACACAGGAACGCATCCAGGCGGGTTTTGAATGTCTCCAGGGAAGGAGACTCCACAACCTCTCTGGGCAGCCTGTTCCAGTGCTCCGACACCACCAGGACTAAGGAAGTGATTGTCCCACTGTACTAGGCACTGGCGAGGCTGCACCTCGAGTGCTGTGCTCAGTTTTGGGCCCCTCACTTCATAAAAGACACTGAGATGCTGGAACATGTCCAGAGAAGGGCAACAAAGCTGATGAAGGGACTAGAAAATATGTCTTATGGGGAACGAGTGAGGGAGCTGGGGTTGTTCAGTCTGGAGAAGAGGAGGCTGAGGGTGATCCTCTTCACTCTCTACAACTCCCTGAAAGGAGGTTGTAGTGAGGTGGGGGTCGATCTCTTCTGCTGTGCCCATAGTGAAAGGATGAGAGGAAATGACTTTAAATTGCAGCAGGGGAGATTCAGATTGGACATTAGGAAAACTTTTTTTTACTGTAAGGGAGATTAGATATTGGAATAGGTTGTCCAGGGAGGTGGTAGAGGATGTGGTTGGACTGGATGATCTTGAAGGTCTCTTCCAACCTTGATGATTCTAGGATTCTTGTGCCTGTGGCCCAACTTCTTCCTCGGCAGGATGCATCATTCTTGAGACCAGAGGTAGTGAGCCTTGAACACCAACCAACTCTTCTGAACCCCTCTTCCCTTCAGGGCTTGCTCCCATGGACTTCTCCCAAGAATGTCCCTAAAGAGGCAGAAGTTAGCTCACCTAAATTACATGGTGGTAACCTGTAGTGGATGAGAACCTAACTGAGAGTTGATCCCTGCTCATAACCATGAGAAACAAAAAAATTGTGTCTTTGATAAAGTGTGTTCGATAAAGTGTGTATTTGTTATCATTATCTGTGGGAAGAAGGCAGGAAAAATATGTTTGCAGCTATTCCATGGCCTTCACATTTGGCTGTGCCAGGGTGCCTGGCCAACGTTCTTGGTGCGACCAACTCTGACAGCATGAGAACCTGCATGCCCACAGGAATAAACATCTATAGATCTGGCATAATGCCGGCTTTGGCTTTGTTTCTAAGAGCAAGACCCTTTTGTAGCTGAGCCCAAAGCCTCACATACATGTGGACACAATGCATAGAAACCCTCCCAATTATCTGAGTCTCCTGGTATCGGCTGCAACGGGGCTTCCCAGCTTGAAGTGTGGGCCTGGATGATGTGGATTAGGTACTAATTGGTGATTTATTTCTTTTTAATCACTCTTCTATCTGTGATTTGATGCATTGTTAATTTGGTTCCATATATATATTCTATTTGCTTTGGTTTGTTTGCTTAATAAGCTGTTCAGATTGTATGACCGATGTGCGGTCATTTTGTTGAGTACCCTGCCTGTTTGCAAAACATAATCTTGCCTACTGCCATGCAACCCTACATTCAACACTGAACTCTATAACCTCATGGTCACTACAGCCATGTAGCTACCCCCAACCTTCACATCATCAACAAGGCCTTCCCTGTTGGTTAGTATAAGGTCAAGCAGCACACTATTCTTGTGGTATTCTCTACCTGTGACAGGAAGTTATTGTCAATGCTTTCCAGGAACCTCCTGGACTGTTTGTGCTTGGCTGTGTAGCTTTGCCATCAGATGTCAGGGTAGTTAAAGTCCCCCACAAGAACTAGTGCCTGAGATTTTGAGGCTGTTTCAAGCTGCCTGTAAAAGCCTCATCCACTTCCTCCTCTTGATCAAGCAACCTCTAGCAAACTCCCACAACAACATCACCCTTACTGACCTGCCCTGTTATCCTAACCTATAAGCTCTTGATCAGCTCATCATCCTCACCAAGGCAGAGCTCAGTACATTCCAAGTGCTGCCTCACCTAGAGGGCAACTCCACCACCGCACCTACCCGGTCTGTCTCTCCTGAGCAACATGTAGCCCTTCACAACATTCCAGTCATGCAAATTATCCCACCACATCTCTTATCTCATAACTGCACAGAGATCTCCAGATCTTCCTGTTTCCTACACTTCACATGTTAACATACAGGTGTTTGATAGAAGCCTTTAGTGAGGAAAATGTCCCAGTGGGAATGCAGGGAGATACCCCATAGTCTAGCCTAGTGGTTGTGGTTGCTTGTGCTTTCTTCAGTGTTTCCCTGTTAGCTTCTGTTATCCCAGGATAACACGAACACTGGTAGATTAAGGTGTCCAGGTGAATGAAACAGTACTATAGCAAGGATAGAGGAATATTGCTCTGGATCTTCCCTCCCTCTTTACACAGTCTGTGGCTTAGGTTCCTCCACCAATGATATCCACAATTTATGTTTAATAGCCTGTATCAGACTTCTATCACCTTCCAAAAGTTTTAGATATGGAAAGTGTTTGCATTTAACTTTTATAGGAGAAAACTTCTCAAAACCTACAACAGATTTTTCATTCAAGTATATTGAAGGTCAACATGCAAAGAAATTCAAACAAACCTGTAAAGTTACAATTCTGTAATCATTCAGTAGACTTGGAAATGTACAGCATCTCTTTGATGTTTGCAGACAGTGCGCTAAGCTGAAGAGAATGGACTGGGGTACCCAAAGGAATTCAGTTTATCTATAAATTGTTCTCTTTGTTTTCCTATTTGCAATTCATTCAGATTCATCCAGTGGATCAGTAGACATAGATTTGCTGCAATTGGCTAAAGATAAAAGAAGCTTCACAATGATGAGATCTTTTATTTAAAATAAAGTGCAACTGTAAGATCTATGTACTATGGCATCTCACAGAATCACCACAATAGCATTTTGATTGCAATAGAAAAATAACCTAATTACCATGTATAAGATGTTAAAACCAGACTGCAATAAGTACTGGTGTCTACTCCAAAGTGATTCTCAGGTGATGTAATTTCTCAATACGTTCAACAATTTCAAGTTTATAAAATCAAGAGAAACACAGAAAAATTTCTCTACAATTTGATATTAGTTATCTATAAATATATCTATATATAATATAGATGTATAATTTTGTCCAAAGAAGAATGTAACAGTATCTTTAATGGAGTGTATTACAGTCTGTATGTTTCAACATTTGACTGAGAAAATAGCAATTAACATTTGTTGTAGTCAGATTTGCTGTTTCAAAAAATGGCCTGATGCTTTCTTATTAACAACTGTATCAATAGCAGGAGTGTAGTGGATGAATTATCCACTAGTCATGGGTTGTGAAACAAACAAGGAGAAATCTGGAGTCAAAGTAATTTGTCGGGATTCTAAAGAACAACAAATTTACGCTGTCCAGGAGGTAAAAATATTTAGCTGGATGTTGTGGTTTAACCCAATAGGCAGCTAAGCACTGTATAGCCCCTTGCTCACTTTCCTGCAGAGGGATGGGAGAGAATCAAAGTGGTAAAAGTGAGAAAACTTACGGGTTGAGATAAAGACAGTTTAATAGGAAAAACAAAAGATGTATGTTCAAGGAGAGCAAAATAAGGAATTCATTCACCACTTTCCATCAGCATGCAGGTGTTCATCCATCTCCAGGAAAGGAGGGCTCCATCATGTGTAACAGTTACCTGGGAAGACAAACACCGTAACTCCAAATGTTCCTGCCTTCCTCCTTCTTCCCCAGCTTTTATTGCTGAGCATGACACCATACATATGGGTTATCCCTTTGGTCAGTTGGGGTCATCTTTCCCAGCTGTGTCCCCACTTAACTTCTTGTGCGCCCCCAGGCTGCTCACTATGGGGCAGTGTGAAAACTGGAAGAGACCCTGATGCTGTGAAAGTACTGCCCTACAACAGATAAAACATGATTTTATCAACATTGTTTTGGTCACAAATCCAAAACCTAGCACCCTGCAAACTACTATGAAGAAAATTAACTCTATTCTTGCCAAAATCAGTACACCAAGCTACAGCTTCAGCTAAGTGCCTTTGTAGAATAGTACCAAAATCACTGCCGTCAGCATCTCTCATCCTTACGAGTGATTTACAGAACATCAATAAATAACACTGAGTTTCTGAAGTTTTGGCTATAAACTAACAAATTCTATCAGATCTTGGCAAAGATATCAAAGTTTTTCAGACTCCTAAAACTGTATAGTTCTAAAACAGGAAACTGGCCTGATTCTTAACTAATGAAGGAAAACAGAACCCTGTCTTAGATAAACCATGGAGTTATCTGATACCCTACTGAGCTGAACAATTTGTAATTATCCATAACTGACTGCAACACTTAACCGTGAAAAGTGTCTAAGAAAGTGCCAGATGGAGGTAGAACCAACTTCTGAACTTGAGCTTGGATGATCTTTTCCAACCAGAGTGATTCTATGATTCTACGATCTGAAAACTGATATATTTTCTATTCTGACTAGAATGAATGAGATCTGTGTTATAGCAATCACACAGGAACTGACCTTTGTAGAAGCTTATTAAAAATTTCTGTTGATCTCTGAAAAAAAATTAGGAGGACAAAAACATATGAAGAATTTTTTGTTCCCCAGTGTTGACAGAAAATATTTTTTTAGAAAAGAGGTAAGTAGATAGAGAAGATCCTGTAATGGATAAATCAAATATTTCTCCTTAACTATTTGAAGATATTGAGGTTATATAATTTTAAATTCCATAATCAGCAAACCTGCCATTATTGGTAACTGTCTACTGGCATATATTTGCCATGTCTGATATATCTTTGATATTAATTAATCAGTTCTCTTCACAGTTAATTTAAAATATTGCAACTTTTTGTTCACTTTGCATAAAAGAAGCAATTGTGATAACTTACAGAATACACGGGCTGTCTAGGGATTATAGGCACTTTCCTGGGGACTGCAAGGAATGTGTCCCTACACTACACATGATTAAGCCAAAGTGGAACATGACAGGTTTCTCCACAAACTGATTGTAATGTAAGCCATACAGTTGTGACTGATTATATCTGGGGATATTAAAAGTAGAAAGTAAACAGCAAGTCAAGGGAAGTAATCATGACTGTGGTATTGAAAAAAAGAAACAGTGTGGTATAGAAATAAAAGAAACAGTGACAGAGCTCCTTGGTAAATTTGCTGGTAAAATATGTATGGAAGTCTTTAGATAGGAATTATTTGCTGTTTTTTCATGCTTTATTCAAAGAAAAAAATCTCTGGTGCAATACTGTTCTTTCACAAAGGAGGTGTAACAAAGAAATACCCAGGTCAAGCAACTTCTTCTACTAACAGAAAACGGCAGTCATTCAAAGCTAGCTAAACACTTTGGCCACAAGGAACAATTGTTCTGGTTTATTTTGTTTTAATTATTTCATGAAAGTAAATTTTTGAACTTAAGCTTCCTAAAGTTCAAACAGGCACACAAATTTATACATGAAATTTATAACCATAAAACTTGTTGGTGAATGAATGTGTTCATAGGAATTGTAAGGCAGCAACACTAGTTTCAAAAACAGAAAGCTGTGTTAATAGGCAGACATTGATTGAAGAAACAAATAAAATACTGAGCTTGATATATGTAGTCATTTTTCTATCTATGCAGTGTATTTTCAAATCACAGCTTCTTCAGATTTATTAATTATTCCAACATATTTTCCAAATACCTTATAGAATTGTATGTTATATGAAATAAAAATAAATAATCAGAGTCCAAGCATATAAGGTTCATGGCTACTCTACACATCTGAAAACTTTTGTCAAGAGAGCTGTTTCAACTCACTCGTTCAAAAAAAGGTTAATTGGGAAAACAGTATCAGGAAGCCAGCAAAATCTTTTACACTTTTATAGAATGATCAACACCTCTGAACAATGTAATTCATTGTGGACAAAGAACGTCAGTCTGCCGATATTAATAGCTAGACTCCACAGGACAATAACCACAAAACAGCCAATGGATTAGAAACTGGTTAGATTAATCTCTGGGTGCACACAGATAACACATATAAATTGATTTAATGCTTTATATTTAAATTATCCTACTGAAAATAATATAATTTAGAATAATCATAGAATCATCAAGGTTGGAAGAGACCCTGTTAGGGACATGGCAGCTGGGGAGGTAACAAAGTTAGAAGCTCTATCTATGTAATTTACTTGCATTTACAAAGCTCTCAGTCTGCACTTTACTTATAATTGGTCACTCACATTTGCTATTTAGGACACTTTTCCTGTGCTTCCTGTCAAAATATCTACTGATAAGCACTCAGAAGCTTAATACTTTAACAGCCATATTTGTATTTTCAGTTTTACATGAGGCATTGCAGAAACCTATGTTCAGAGATTTCATTGAATCATAGAACAGAATCATATAATCATTGAGGTTGGAAGAGACCTTCAAGATCGTCCAGTCCAACTGCCTAACTACGTCAGCACTAAACCACATCACTCAGCACCACATCCAGACACCTCTTGAACACTTCCAGGGATGGTGACTTCACTACCTCCCTGGACAACCTATTCCAATATCTAATCACCCTTACAGTGAATTTTTTTTTCCTAATGTCCAATCTGAATCTCCCCTGCTGAAATTTAAAGCCATTTCCTCTCATCCTTAAATTTCTTACTTTTGAGGAGACCTAAATTCAAAGTGAAGGGAAGTAATTTAAAAACGTGGATAAAAACACATAGGTAAATTTAATCTTGTTCAAAATACCCTGAAGCATCAAGCAATAGCATGTTGTCCCATTGTGCTACACAGGCTTCTCTGTTAAGGTATTCCATTGGGAGGTTCTGGGAAAAAATTTGCAGTGCAGAACATTTCACGATGGTTTCAGTTGCGAAGTTAAAGATTGTCACAATATAAATGTATGCAATGTAATTCCATTATTTCCATGTAAAAAAAACCCAATGACAATTAGTGAAGGATTGTGATGCAGCTTCTCTACTCTGCTCTGCTCCTCCCCATAAAACTACAGTATGATCAGTTAAACTGTTCTAACAAGATTAGATATGAGGGATCAAGACCTTTCACAGTAATCAGATTCTTAAACTGTAGAGACTCTGTTATTCAGTCACTCTGTCCCAACAAAATCATTTCCTACGTATCAATCTCTACACAATCTGATCTATTGTGACTGCCTTTTCTTATTAGTAATCTACGTTTAAGTATTGTGTTCTCTCAAGACCTGGAAAAATGTAAATTCTCTATGAAGGAAGGAAGAACACAGACTGAAAAGATTCTGGATTAGAAACAAAAGAGCTCTCCTATTTTCATTGCTTTGATAAATGGTTTGTATTTAAAGCTATTAGTTTAATCTTCAATAATCTTCTGTTTTCTTTTCCTAAAGAAAAGTTTAGCTACTATGTCCTACCTACCTATCAAATGTAGATTTAGTGCTCTCTAACAGTTAAGAGGACATAAGAGAATGTTTAACTATTACATACAACTTTTAGTTTCATAACACTAATTTCTGTACAAGAACATTATCCTTCCCAGACATTAGTACAAATATAAACCAGCCCTCAGGCTACATTAAATTTTTAAGTGTTTATCTATTTCATTAGTAAGAGAGAATGCCATTTATGAACAGACTGCATTGCACAAATTAAGGCATTTGTAGATAATAGAGCAAACATTTCCTTTTTGGTAAAAAGAAGTCATCTTCATTAAAAATTGGCTCTATTTACTGAAGAAAAATCTCAAAATATTATTAAAAAGAAATAAAGCCAACATTTCTGTTTACAGACGTTGTAGGGTACTTAACATACACCATAACAAAAGGATATTTTGTACAGATGTTCTTGTTGGTACATTGAAAAAAATCAAAAGGAGCTCTAGCTAATAGTTTCCAAATGGAAACAGATACATATTTGGTGTAAAGAAACACTGATGATTAAAATACAGCTCTAAGAAAAGAAATCAGTTGTGATACTTGCAAAATGCTCCCCAGGTGAGTGTTCTTCTGGACAAACCCTATAGCCATGCTATGTTTTGGAGAGATTCTTTGATTCAGAGGAAATTACTCTGAAAATGGAGAATGCTGGGTGTGAGACAACATCTAATGAGACTGCCAGGTCTTCATTTTCAAGTTTCATTTCACTGAAACTGTGACAGGCTGTCTTGAAGCAAAAAATACAGATCTAGAACCAAACACCCGCTCTCCAGCACTATGACAGACTGAAATTGAAGAGAAACTACTTATTGCACAGACACTCTGTGACTTGAAGGCACTCTGAGAACATTCTTTGCCAAGCACCTTTGGAATTACTTCAGCTGGAAACACTAACCACTTCTCTGCACTTGGACATGTTTTGAGTCATCCTGGATATATTTTGCGATACATCATGGACTGGATTTTGTCAGTAGAGCAGATTTGAAAACACCTCTGAAAGAGAGAAACCTCTTTCAGAGACCATAACTATGTGTCTTAGCTGCATTGTTTTTGTTCACTGACTGCTTGAATTGACAACACCACTTCTTTTACATTCTACAGAATCTCCTTACCATCAGTTACAAAAGGTAGATCCATACTTGTGCACTTAAATTAGATATCTGTACATGGTTACTATGTTGTCACAACTGTTCAACCAATAAACAAACATAATAAATTATAATTTATAAATTAAATTTATACTTTTAATTTGTGAATTGTATTAAATAATAAATTATACTTGATTATGCCAATAATTTTGCCTGACTCCTACTCTGCCCTATCATCTAAATTAGATCCTTCTGGTTTTTGTGATCACTACATTTTCAAACTGAAATGCGTATCAGTGTTTAAATAACAACATTAACATTTAAGGAGGTTTACCAACACTAAATTACAAATGTGCACAACACTGCAATGCAGCAAGTTTGAGCATGTACAAAGAAAAGAGGATAGTTCTGAATTGAATTGTATTTATCTAAGAATAAGAATCTGCAACATTCTTTAAGAAGAAATAATGCTTCACCGTCCCTTATTTTTATAAAAGTATTTCAAAGGTTTGTTACAGTGTATAAACCTCATGTTTCAGGCTACTTAAATAATTTTTCATTTCATCCATTTTTTTATTTTTAAAAAAACGCATAGAACAGTTGTTGTGAAAGAGCCTTGCAAGTGGTTCTTCTTCAGTCCCTATTAAAAATGCATGTGAGATTAGGAACTCTCAGGTATTATCAGCTTTACAGTCTGGAATCAAATGGGTCTCTGCTAAACTTTTATGAATGATCCTCTTCTGTAATGCCAAGTCCCTCTTGATTTCAGGAGCTTCTGAGACACAATGCTACTAGTCCAATAGGCATCAGAGGCACAAAGCTAAAACCAAGGACCTTAAGACCCCCCTTGGGATTCTTAACCTTATTGACTGTATTACATGGATCAAGAGGCTTCTCTAGTATCTGTGAATTTCCCTGGAAGTTTTAAGCTCTTAAGCCAAAGCCTTTTAACTGATTCTTTTCCACTTAGAAATTACAAAAAATGACAACAACAAAAAAATCACAATGTTTGGAAAGTTGGTAAGAGAAACACAACATTCTCTTCTGCTCCTTGTGTGTTGGACTAGATCCAAACTAAGTCAAGTGACAGTTATATAATCGAATCTGCTTCTATTAAAAACAACATCACAACTAAAAGCATCAAATATGTAGTCCTTGAGTTTGCATTGTACATAATCTTCAAGGTTATTGTCAAGACTATTAAAAGACTGTTAACCTCAAATATGCATGTTTAAGAAACAATTCAGGACTGTAAACTTGGAAGTAATGCATAAGTTTATTCATTTATTTAGTTAGCTAGTGTATTTTGCAGAATCTGCTTTTTTTGAAGACTTTTAACAAGGCTTGCTCTTAAAATCATGCTTTCAGGTAAGATGCCAGCATGTAACTAGATAGTCAACACAGAAACTCGTTGTTTACTTAAATTTGACTGATTGGAATAATGAGGAACCAGTAGTCTAACAATGATTTTATGTGTATGATCCTTTTTCCTTTCTGTTCTTAAACAGTCTTTTTATTGTGTATTTGTTTCCTGTGGCTTGTGAGAGGTCAGACTATATCCTTTTCAAGATGCAAACTAATTATTATTGCAATTGCTACTCTTACAGAACTTAACCTCCAGTAACAGCATTATCTTAAACTGGTAGGCAAAATTTAAATAAGTTATTCATCATTCATTGCTTTTTCTGTAAGTGAACACAGTTTTCCATTGATACTGATAAGTATAAATTCTGTTAAAACTTCAAGTACATACACAAAGAGTTGTAGTAAATTTTAAAATTTAAGGTGTTTTTTATTTTGTTTAGCTTTGTCTAAAAGATATTATCTACTTCAATTTTAAGTATAATGTAGGAATTTCTTATGTCACGTTGTTAATATAACTTTATATATGGACCAGACAAGGTTCTGGTTTTTAAAATCTCTCAAGTCATACACTGTATATATATCAGAGATATCGATATATTTTCTTTCAGAATTTTATCTTATCCTAGAAGAATTAGGATATAGGAACATGTAAGAGTCTTCTAAAGTCATCACTTCTTGGGCAACCAAGAAGTAAAGACTGAATTTCATCTTCTGTCCCTGCACTACAAGTAACAGGAATGACTAATGATAGACACACTGTTACTATCAGTGATGATAAAGCATCAACAAAAAAATCAAATTATCCCAACAGCAATTGTTTTTATATAAAAATTGTGCCCTTGCAGAATCCATTCTTTATGTATATGTAATATTTCTGAACTTTGGAAAGAATTCAGATTAATGTTTAAAGGCAGTCTCACTTCTCTGACTGTTTGTATACCATAGCAACACCTTATCGAAAGGCTAAATAATTAATTGCCCTGATATCTGGAAATCCAGATGAATATAATAATCAGAATTCTTTTTCCACAAGAATTCTTTTTTTTAAAAAAAAAACACATAAAAATGGCAGCAGGAGATGTAATACACTGCATATTCTTGAACTAATTGAGCTGGAAAAAACCTCAAACATGTATTTAAGCTTAATAAACGTAAAGGGAAAAATAAAAAGCATGGCTTAAACTTAAAAAGGGCAAACCAAAACTGCACTATTTTGGTGAAGTTTATTTTTAAACTATGGCCTTTGTTTACATACCATATTAATAACTGCTTGCTATTCCCTAGAAACATTATTTTGTTCCTTTCTTTTGCATTCCATAACTAACCACTTCATTCTGGTTTTCTATGTAAATAATTCATAGTTCTCCTCTCAAACTGCAGTGTTATATTTGTAATGTTCCAAAATTGTTGTAGTTATTTTGGGAATCTCTGTTTGAGAGGTCACTACTGACTTGCTTCATGCAAGGTATTCCAAAAAAATCAAAGGACATACTGTGACAGATTCTGTTCAAAAAATACAGATATTGAGTGTGGGGATTTGAAAAATAAAGAACTGAAATAAAAATGTGGGCCCAGACTGGCACAACTTCATTGACTGCTGTCTCTATGTGTCAGTGGTATCAAATACTTTATCAAAGTCTTCCGCATGTTGTTTGTTTCTTTATTTGTGAAAGAATTTGAGAATTCGTCTTTACTTTAATGGATAGTTTCCTGGATCACAGAATCACAGAATCTAAGGGGATGGAAGGGACCTCGAAAGATCATCTAGTCCAACACCCCTGCCAGAGCAGGGTCACCTAGAGTACATCACACAGGAACGCATCCAGGCGGGTTTTGAATATCTCCAGCAAAGGAGACTCCACAACCTCCCTGGGCAGCCTGTTCCAGTGCTCTGTCACTCGCACAGTGAAAAAGTTTTTCCTGATATTTACATGGAACCTCCTATGCTCCAGTTTAAAACCATTGCCCCTTGTCCTATCATTACTCATTACTGACAAAAGCCTGGCTCCATCATCCTGACACTCACCCTTTACATATTTATAAACATTAATGAGGTCGCCCCTCAGCCTCCTTTTCTCCAAGCTAAAGAGACCCAGCTCCCTCAGCCTCTCCTCATAAGGGAGATGTTCCATTCCCTTAATCATCTTAGTGGCTCTGCGCTCATAGAGTATATTACATATATACTTGTTTTATGTAACAACGATTCACACGTTTGACTGGATAATGGGCATACAGGCCTGTGCTGCAGGCCTTTGTGCTGTTGTTGCCAATTGAACAGTCTAAAGAAGGTTGAAGAAGTGAGCCATCTGGTTACGAATCCATAAAACTATTTCTCTCACCATGCCTGACTCTCTCTCATATCCTCACCTTCTATGCTATTAAAATGCAAACTTTTCTGTTCATAGCACTCAAAGATGAAACTCGGTACTTTGGCACAAGTAATTACTTCTGTAGACTAAAAATGTTCTTGAGGGTAAAACCCCAATCAAAACAAAAAATAAACCTTTGCACACAGAGTAATAAGTGAGAGTAATAATTATACTAATGATTACAATTACACATGTACAACAACGGACCAACTGAACTTTGGGAATAAGGCTTCCATTTTCCTGTTAATAATTTCTACTTATGTTAATGGAAACCTACATAAGGCCTTAAGGTGGAAAATGCACTGTACAAAACAAAGTATAGCTACAACATTTGTAAAATACTTGCCACCATGCAATTTTCTTTATTGAACTTGTTCCCCAACACATTCTACAAGCAACAACTGCTTGATTAAAGGAAAAACAAAAGTTACAAACAGCAAGCACAAACCCTCAGATCTGCAAGAAGCTATTTAGGCACTTAATTCTGTTTGTTTTGACAGGTGTTAAGTGCTTAAAGACTTGTGTGTATCTGAGTCTTAATATTTACATAGCACTCTACATGTTCAAAAAGTACCTCAGAATTTTCACCTAATTAATCCACAACACATGTCTGTAATTCCCACTTGAAAGGTAAACTGTAACACAGAAAAATTACTTGCAATGTACACAGGTAGGTAGCAGGTACAGGAGCATTAAGACTCAAGACCTGGTTACACTTCAACAAGCATATATTCTCCCGCTCCACACAAGTTTCTTGTAATAGAAAGATAAACCAATAGAAGTTGTAAAGAACACGATGACACCTTCTGCCTTCAACAATTATCTAAGCACAGCAGACTTCCATGTTAATGAATTTCATGATGTGTCTAATGACATGAGTTAGAAGACATGGGGTGTTTCATTCATAACTGGATTTCCTCGGGTTTGGGTTTGGGTTTGTTTTGTTTTTCTGGCACTCTGTTTTAAAAGTCTCCCTCTGCATTTTTTGTTTTTTGGGGTTTTTTTTTTGTGTGAATATAATTACAGTCAGTTTTTGTTATCTGAGACATTATATTTCATGTTCTGTAGTGCAATTCAATTTAAAACAGCAAGGGGTGAGTTTTCTCAGTGACTAAGTAGAGAGGCTGATAGACATGATTACTCCTGAAGAGAAGTAGGAAAGAGAGAAGTGATTCTGGGAGTGTAGTTCTGTATGTTTCTAAACAAGGGGAGGCATGATCAATTAAGGTCATCAGACAAAACATAGGTATGAAGAAAACAGTTTTGATCGTGTTTGTGAAGAGTTTGCTCTAAAATTTAGAGCACCAACAGAGAGAATTTCATAAAGCAGAAAACTGGGTTAATTGCAACAAGGAGAATAAAAGTCTACTTTGAACAACAAATGTTAAGAAATGGAAATGGCATTTCCAGACACCAAGATATCTGCTTACATTGCAGTATAAAGCAGAAATGTCTCAGCTAGTAGACTACCTAGCACAGATATCAGGGTTAGTACAGTCGAAACTACACTGAGATCAGCACAAGTTGCAAAGCCTACCTGAAAAGTATATCAATCCATGCCCACCCTCTAATGCTGTATGTATATTAGAAGTCAGCAAGATATGTGATTTCAGTTCAGAACTGCTATGTTGGTGTTACACTGATTTGATTGTTATGACTATAATAAGGCTATATGTGCCCTTTTTTGTAATATAAACATCCTTCTTTTCTGGTAGTTAAGTTACTAGGGTAAAACCATGCAGTATCTACAGCACCATTAAATGACTGAGGAAAAAAATATTGCTAAAATATAAGCCAATTCATCCATAATTTTTCAGATGCTTCTGATTATTTCATCAATTATACTGGAAATTTAGAATTGTAGTCTTTTGTTTGATTTTCCACAACCATAGCAGCAATGCTGATCTCAAGAAGGGTAAGAGGTGATCTGTGTGTGACACATCTAAGCTAGCAGAAACCTTTAGGAGAGATAAAGTAGCATTGCCAAATTGCACTTCACAAAGAGAGCTTGTTTTATTTGAAGTGTTATAATTGACTATTCCAGTGCAAAGTGCAGATTTCCTGACAGAGTTTTATCTATACTAAGACCCTTTGCTTGTATCACACACTAGTGTATTACAGTGTATTTCTAGTGTAAGGCTGTCCAAGCACAGCAGAGATTCCGAGGATGAAGTGGCTGCAAAGGGAAAATATCAGAACAGGGATAAGACCTGAACGTTTTCAGTTTTGCAGTACACTGTATCACAGTTCAGACGAACCATGTAATCTTTGAGCAGTAACTATGAGCTTATTCAAGAGGTTAAATATGTATATATTCTATATTTATATATTTTAATGTTATGTATGTCCCTTATAACACTTTTGTGAGAAAAGATTGTGAATGCAGAAGCAGACTGAAGTCCTGATCCAAAAAGACCCAATAGATATCTTAAATGGAATCTATGGTAATTTAAGCAAAAACAATTAATGAAAGCTTAAGAAGAGTGTGTCTAGCCCAAAGTTTTTCTCTGGTAGTGGTTAGTAGCAGATGCTTTGGGGAAGAAAAATGACAGTGTTAATATAAGCACATTAGTTTCCCAGAGAATTCTTTCAATTTTTAGTCCTTAGTTCAAACTACAACAACTTCTAACTAAATCAAAACCTGTAGTTAGAAGTGCCATTAACTACTTAATTTTTGAACTACAATGTTCTCTAGAGTCCTAAATTTAGTCTATGTATGAAATAATCTTACTTTGGTGGACTGGTCTTCTAGTTCTTGGCTAACCTCCATTATAGTTCAGAAATAATGTTGAGTAACACACAAAGTGTCCCAATTCCAATGGCAAGCATTTTGATACATACTCTTAGATCATATCAAACACACTGTAGTAGGAAATAGCACGTCACAGAGGAAAATGTATCTAGGCATTGCTTTTGTATGCACATTACCTCTGATGTCACGAAGACTTTTGAAACACAGAACAAATATTGGAATATTTACGTAGTGTAATTTGAAGCTTTAAGAGATCCAAGAAGTGCAAAACAATACTCTTCCACCTCCCACGTACACACTATTTTTTTTCCTAACTTGGCAACTAAGTAAATCAAACAAGTCAAATAGTGTATTTGTTGCAGGTCAATACCAGGAAAGCTTTTTTCTTATGTTAATTCTGCTTTATACAAATACTGGTGTATGAACACTGATCTGCATGTGAGTACTTTAAGTTCATCCTTTATAATTTTAACAAATGTGCCAATTGGCACTTTATAATACTGAAAGTGCAAGACATTGAATACTAGTCTAAAGCAATGTGTTTGTCCACCCATTGTGCAATCCACCCAGGCTATTCCCTCAATGGTTCTGATTAGGAGAAGGGAGAAGGAATTTGTAACAGCTGTAAAATGCAAAGACAAGCATTTAGAATAAGTGGTGCTTCTACTAAACCAGTATAATGTATGCTGTAAAGTGAACAAAAAAGCTTTTTCTTATGTCATAATCTTCTGTAAAATATTTACTAAATTAGGGACCACCTGCCTTCTCAACAGTGTTTAAGACTACTTTAAAAAAATCAAAGTATTTTGTGCTAATTTTTCATATTTTATTAAAAAATAATGTAAAATATGATGTTTTCAGTATAAGCTGAATATTGTAAATCATCATCTATCTTATCACATACTCATGTAAGAATGATTAGCTCCAAGAAGCAAAAATAAGTGGATAAAGTGAATTCTCAGTCATTTGCATTTCGGTCCTTTTGCCACAAAAACTAGGATTTCTTGTATTGGAAATAAATGGGGGAAACATATTATCAACACACCTCTATTCATGTGTACTGCAGTTCAGAAAGAACCTGTTGTTCCCTGTCACTTAGATATTGTTGCTGGCTATATGTACTGCTGTTGTTGGTACAAAGGGCAAGGTAATGTAGTGATATTTTACTGCTGTCAGACAGTGTTGTGTAGTAAGAGGTTAGGGCAATTTAATGCAATGCCATTTATTTATAATGGAAGTGTGTATCTCCATCCACTGAGCTATAAACTTGCATTTTGCTGGATATAGAGTCTATTTCCCTAGATCACTGAAGCTATTAAAATCTGAAGACTAAGTTATTGATACAGAAACTTGTTGCACATATATTTGTTTCTTTTTTAGACTTCATGGCATACCCAAGCCTGCCACATAGTCACTGTTTATCTTATTGATGATGTAATAGAAAATATAGCTTTAATAGTCAATTGAGACAGAAGTACTTATATGGTATAAGCAGATTTATCTTGAAAATCAACATGTTCACATTGACCCTGCATGTTTTAAGAAAAAGGTCAGATATAATTTTCCAAGACAAATTTTCATGGTCAGAATCATACTTGTATTCTACAGTGGAAATTACCATGTAATTGTCATCACTGATTGGAAAAGTTTCATATTAAGTAATATCTAGAAACAATAAAGAAAGACAGTCAAAACTTGTTCTTGCAGTTAATAATAATTTAAGCTATGCAACGTATGTATTATAATGCTCTCTCTCTTTTCAAAACACATTTTTACAGAGTATTATCCAAACACCACAGAGGAATGGATCTCTGTTTTTGATAGGTCTAATGTACTCATGCCCACTGGATGATAAACTGTGGTTACAATAAATCATATTCTGATATGGTTTACTAAAAAAGTGCTTCTATGTCTCACCAGAATCTTAGCATTACTTACTGCTTTGATAATTTTCTTTCTCACTGCCAAGGATACTGGTCTACAAGGTCACATTTTTTATTTTTTTTTACTCAAAGCAGCCTAAATTTATTTAAAACTGCCTATATGGAACAGAATCTGTATCACAGCATCTAATAAGTAAAGCTTCTACAGAAGTGGGTTTAATTCACAGAGATACTAAATATACCAAGGACACCAAATTTCAAACAATGGAAGTAGTAACGTATGTGTATATGGTGTGAGAACAAAATGGTCCAAAATGCTTTTCCTAAAAGCAGTACAAAGCTTGTTCCCACAATCCCAGGCACATCACAGACAACAATGTCATTTTGGATGTTCTCCCACTATTTATGCTAATAAATAGGTAAAATTAATTCAAAATTTGCTCATAATCTTAAATTTTAAAAATCTGGCTCAAATTCTATCTTGGCAAGACCAGACAATATATTGAAAACTGAGACAAAACTACAAATTATGAGTGCCTCTGATGATGTAGGTGGCAGATAGTCCTATTTATGGTCTACATTATTTCTCTGAGTGGAAAAAAGTCCATCTAAGAAATTTAAACAAATACATGCAGTGTATATTCATTCTTTTTTTTTTCTAGTTGCAATTAAACAGAACTACTTGTTCCCCAAATATTGGTTAATGGGCTTTTGTTTTCACGAAGACTTTCCACATCTGCATATCACATATCAATGGTTACAGCTCAAGCATGTTGCCTAGAAGATAGCAACATATACTGCTGGGTTTGTAAAACCTGTGGAAATTAGGGACAAGAGTATACAAATTGAATCTGTGGAACCATGTCTGTTTATATCAGACCTAGTCTAATGTGCAATCATATTTTCAAAGGTGATTACCAACTGTGAATTAAGAATGCATATTCTGTTCATGCAGCACTTTGTTCCTGTAAGCAGAATTTGGGGTAACTATGTTTTAAATACCTTTTTAGTTGTTCATGGCAATTAAAGTAATAGCGGTATTGACAAAAAAGAAAAACAAATGTAAATGTTATTATATCCAAGTGCCAATTTAACAGGAAGTAAAAGGATTAGAGATACTTTTTCTATATTATGTTTCCTATTCGTATGTTGTTAGAAACAATCTGTTCAATATTCATGCTCTCAAAAATATATGGTGACTGTACTCACCAAGTTCTGCAGCTTTCCTCTTCTTTTCTCATATATATTGTAACTTAATGTACCCTATTAGAAATCATAAAAATCGTAAGTCACATACATGCCACCTATTGGGTACATAGACTACAATCCAATAAGATCCAAGCTGTGAACCAGATGACGTGGTCCTTATACCCTGCACTTTTCCAAAACTAGAAAAGTTTAAAGTCTTTCTGTTGTCATCCTTGCAGTACCCTTGGCACTTGAAGTTAAGTAAAACTCTCCAAAAGAGAGATGGTGGCCAGCAGGAATAGGGCAGTGATTGTCCCGCTGTACTCGGCACTGGTGAGGCCGCACCTCAAGTACTGTGTTCAGTTTTGGGCCCCTTACTTCATAAAAGACACTGAGGTGCTGGAGCGTGTCCAGAGAAGGGCAACAAAGCTGGTGAAGGGACTGGAACACATGTCTTATGGGGAATGACTGAGAGAGCTGGGGTTGTTCAGTCTGGAGAAGAGGATGCTCAGGGGGGAACCTCATCGCTCTCTCCAACTCCCTGAAAGGAGGTTGTAGTGAGGCAGGGATTGGTCTCTTCTGCCATGCCCATAGTGAAAGGACAAGAGGAAACGGCTTTAAATTGCTGCAGAGGATGTTCAGATTCAACATTAGGAAAAATTTCTTCACTGTAAGGGTGATTAGGTAATGGAATAGGTTTCCCAGGAAGGTGGTGGAGTCACCATGTTCGAGATGCATCTGGATGTGGCGCTGGGTGATATGGTTTAGTGGTGATGTAGGTAAGCAGTTAGACTGGATGATCTTGAAGGTCTCTTCCAACTTCAATGATTCTGTGATTCTATGAATCTCCTGGATTTTGTACTTGATTAGCACTTGTTTGAAGAAAAGAAGGCCTGATATCTCCCTATCAATAGAGCTGAGACAATAGGTCCCATATCTTGACAGAAGGAAGTGGGCAGCACAGAGGGTATGTTAAAATGAAGTATTTACAACTACACTGTTTTAGACCATTGTGTGATCATATAGGAAGGGAGCATAGAGAAAGATGGAGAAAAGGCACAAAAGAGTCCTGTGACTCCTTCAGCTGATCGATGCAGGTTCCAGTACTTTCTCCTTTTATGAGAAGGATGAATAAACTATCATGCTTTGGGATGCTGTTTCTTTTTTTCAGTGGTCACAGGCAAAAATGCAGGATTACTGCCTTTTGAACCTCTAGACATTTTAGCAAGACATGACTTACTATGAATATTATGAATATTATATCACATGGAACAGACCTACTTTGTAGTCAGACCTCTAAAATCAAAGGCGCTTTGCCTCTGTAATGAAGACTGTAAGGTATGATATAAATGATGCAAGTAAGAATTATTCAGCCTTATACATTCATTTAGAAAAAAAAAATCCCAATCATGTTCAGACATTTTTATCTGAGACACTTCTACAGGTGAAGGCCTTTGGGTAGCATATTTTCACAGGATCAAGAAGTTAAATCAATTTTTGTTCATGCTTAAACGAAAATGAATCAGTATATGCATTCTTAATTTTATTGGCAGAATGTAATAACTCTGTAATCTTAAAATTTGCAACATGGAATAAGGTCAATTATTTAATAATAAATATCTCAATTGGTGTTATAATTTTAAAGACCAGACAGCTCTATTCCATTAAATTTCCTTCTGTATACAAAAGATATAAATAAAGAAGAAAAAAACATAGTTTAAAATCATTACCTGTCTAATTTTGTGAAGCTATTGGGATCTCTCAGTATTTTGATATTTGATTCATTAAGTCACTCTAAAAGATTGTAATGCTTTGTGAGAAGTTTCAAGGACACAGTGAAGGAGAATTAAATTATCAAGTAACGTTACTGCTTGTTCTTACATTTACATTTATCCTGAATGAAGGTAATTTATTGGGGGGGAGGGGGTAAAGAGAACCATATATCACACTAATGCAAAGTCCATGAAAAATTTGTCCTTCATGCTGTGACTGGACACTGTCAAGCAGGATTACAATCTTTTTATCTGTATCTAAGCAAATCTGCATTATTTAGTTACCTCAGTTGTCACTAGTTACTATATTTTTCTCCTGTTTATGAGGAAAAGCAGGAAAATAATTCAGCTGTTAAAAAGAAATAACCTCTAAAGCATAACCTCCAGAATCTGATGCATTGATTCTCTTATGTTACCCCAGATGGCAAAGTGGTGAAATAGAACCAAGAACACCCAGAGGCAGTGGCTGCAGCTTCTCTGTGAAGAATTTCAGGAAGGAAAAGCTCACACTTTCATTGTCCATAATATTGCTTGCTCCATAATATCCTTTTACATCACTTGCATACAAATTCCCCTGTGAAATCTGTGAGAAATTAGATTTAGAATAGACTGCAGTAATGACTAAAGAGATGTCAGCGAAACCCCTGGTCTTAGTCCAGTTCTGTAAAGTAGATACTCAGACTGAAATCTCACTAATGTAGAACAGAACAGCACTGTAGAACAGACTGCTGGACAACAAAGTTCTGACAAATCCAAGATGTTTTATTTTTGCAACAAGGAATTAATTTAAATTTATTTTGCAAGGAATTAATTTAATTTATTTTGCAACAAGGAATTAATTTAAATTTATTTTGCAAGGAATTAATTTAATTTATTTTGCAACAAGGAATTAATTTAAATTCAAACTCAAGAAAATTGTGAATCTTATTTTCACTGATATTCTACCTATCATAGAAAAGGCCTAGAATAGAAGCTTTGTTCCTAAGAATTTATTTTGTATTTTAAAACACGTGAATAATCACACATTATTTGTCTTCTTGAAATTAAGGAAGTATTGTTAAGATGGTGTTTCCAGACTCCAGTATTCTAAACTGCAAAAGAAAACCAAGTGAAATGAAACTAGAGGGGGAAAAATCTAAACCAACCCTTTGCGAAGACAGTAAACGTACAGCTATAGTTAATTCTGCCTCTAGCCACTTTATTTCTCACTGTTTTTTCCAGCACTATTTCCAACTCTGTCATTTCATCTCAATAGCTGTCTGTTTCAAAGACAGGGATGCTGTTTTATGCCTGATGCACCACAGAAAACTCAGACATGGATTGTCCCGCAGAGACACCTATGGGCTCCTAAACAGGCTTTGCAGCCCACATATAGTCCTTTTAAAGCTATTCTGATTCTTGCTAGACTCATAAACCTCAGAAGCAGTATGAGGAGAGGACTCAAAAAAACTTTCAGTGCTGCTAAAGATCATAAATTAATATAAACTGTCTTCATGAACATCCTGTTTCTTAAGAGATCTAGAATCATAGGATCAGTGCATCTGCTAATGAATCAGGAAGCTTTTTTTTCCTTCTTTTTTTT
>VZRW01010274.1:128715-139396 GCA_013398125.1 Aegotheles bennettii
TTTTTTTTGTTTCCTTCATTCTGACAGGGCAAAGAGAATAGTAGCAATAGTGAAAACATTTAGCCATTATGCACTGGATAATTTTTTCTGGCCAGAATTACACAGCTCTAAGCAAAACCTATTAAAATGTGGGAGAAGGACCAAAACTATATAATATATCTTATGAAAGCACTCTGGGAAATTTACACTTTTAAAAGGGTTTTTTCATTAAGATATGATCATCTTTAATTGAAGCATCAATGTTTAGCATACTTTTATATCTAAATTTTATTGTAGAACATCACCTTTGGAAATGGGGCATGCAAATGCAGCCCGGTAATAAAATGGGCAATTCAGGGAACTGCTGAAGAAGTTGGTAGTTATCCACAGAACTTGACAGAACCTGACACCTGTGAAGTTTAGCTAGTTCTCCCTTGCCTGTGACGGCTTACTGGTGAGGCAGAATTACTATAGTTTTTTCCAAGGATTGCATACTTCTCTTACTAATTCCTTTACGGTTCCTTCTTAAGTCAGCAACTGGGTTTCTATTTCCTAATGTACGCAATACCTCTTATCCCTGTTTAATGAACTTCAGCAACACACTGCAGAGGTTCTGTGTACAATTATGCTTTCCAAAAACAACCAAAGAATCCCTGAAATTGTAGCTTTCTATTTCATTTTGCAAAACATTTGTAAATATTTCATTAAATTATATAAAATAATAAAATATTGATCTTTCATCAGTTTAAATAATACTTTAAACTACTGGTAGATTACCTTTAGATTGTTGGTATTCTATCTATAAAACTCAAAATAACAATCGTTCTGGCCAGAACAGATATATAGAATTGTTTAGGGAATGCTGGAACAATCCTGCGGGAAGTATCAATAAAAATCCATCACCCTTCTAGACAAACATAACACTCACACAGAAATTTTCATCCCAGCCTCATGGTCTTGTACTGCAGCCATAGTAAAACCAAAAGAATAGTATAGGAGTACAGACTTATCAAAGAGCAGTCATTCTCTGATCCTTCTTTGACCAAATTTCTTACTCTAAGAGAGTTTTTTATCAGCAGTGACATCAATAAATTCTGTTGCTGTAAATTAACCAGACCTTGAAAGTCTTTTTATGGATTTAGACCTACTATAAATTCAGGTTATTCAGTTCAAGTTCTGCATTTACTTTTAATGCAAGAGTGCCACTGAAATCTTAGCTTGATACTTTTGCTGTCCAATACTTTTCAACAAAGTTCTGATTTGCTCTGCATCACTTTATGTAAAGCACTATTATTTTATGGCTCATGTGCAGAATTATGTTAATAGACTTAGCTCACTACTATCAAGAGAACATCCCCTTATAGAAGTTAATTTCATAAGTGAAAATACAGGACAGTTCATACAACAGCATACTGTAATACTGCAAATGTGTATTGTGCAATATGTAAGCATTTTTTTCTATACTTAGCTGGCTAAAAATTGCATTTTTACATGTAATTATCTCACTGTCTTGGATTTCAAACTTGTATTCTTCTGTTACAGACTTCCTCAGAAACATATTGAGAAGGGAATAGATAAGTAGATCTGGTTATTCTACGCCAGAACACAGCTGTAATTTATACTTCTCTGTAAAAATAAGAGATAGATTAATACACATACAGTCAAAATGAAGTCTTATCTATTTCCTTGTTCACTCTTTATGGAAAATGGTTAACTGCAGACAGTAGGATATCACTTTTTCAGTTTGGCATATTGTGCATTTCCAACAGAAATGAGAGGCCATTTCAGGGCAGCATCATTGACTGATGAGTGGTTAGTTGTCATATGCATTTTTTTCCTCTCCACTAAATTAAAACACTTGAATCTGTTTTGATATAATTTTCATCATTTTATTGCTTAGATAAACAGAATTCTAGATCTCCACCAACCATCCAAGCATTAAATACTATCAGAGAAAACAACAAAATAATTCTGTATGGGTTTATGCTGTGCTTAATGCCACCTATAGCAAGGTTGCACTAATAGGATCAAGTAAAAGGAAGAAAAATTCAGAATTGTCAGTTTGACCTGATAATTTCTTCTGAATGTCTTTTATGATTTTCTAGATCCAAATAGGAATCACACCATTTATCTAAATTCTTTGTTATATAATCCAAAAATATTATTCAGGAATATATGTATCTAAGTAATCTCTGCTGCTGCTATGGAATGAGCACATAAACCAAGTAGAACAAACATTTCCTCACTGATTTACCATTTACATCACATAATGCTGATTAATTTGATGAAAGTATGAAAATAGTTATTCAAAAACTGCTATGGGGAACGATCATTTTATCTGAGACAGTATATAGTATGACTGTTACAGCCCATAGCTGTACTGAGAATGCCAAAATGCTCTGAAATCCATTATGCCAAATGTACAAGCTACAGGAAAATGACTTATGCAGATGGGACAGGATTTATTTGTAAAATAAATAGACTCCTAGACTTATAAGGGAGCCCCTTAATATATAAAGTATCCATATGGGTCTGACACATACAGTATGGGACCTGTGAATGATCCAGTGGCTGTTGGAAGTGACTTGAGATGCTCTAAGAGTACCTAAAACAGCATTGGGTGTCCACAATTAGACACCTGAATGACACACAAGGTGTGTTATATGCCTGGACAAAAATAAACCTATTCCACCATTTCTTTAGAAAAATATTTGCCACCCTCATTTACTTTTGTAGCAGTTTAAATAATAAAAGTGAACACCAGACATGAAAAGCTAGAAAATCCCAAATTCCTCAATGAAAAGGATAAATAATAAATAATAATAATAATAACAGAGCAGAAGGTTTATGGGATTTCTGTTTTACATAATTTCCTTGGTGATTCCACTTTTTGCACAACAATATAACCATTATTGTTGTGCACAGTGTACACAGAACCTGGACATACTTCACCTCTGTTAAGAAAGAAAGCATTTCCTAGTACCTTCCATTTGTCTTGACAACCTCAAACCACGTAATTCTAAAATGGTCTGTCAAATATTTAATACCAGTTTGATATCTATATTCCAATTCTAATTTTATCCAGAATGTGATACTTTCTGCAAGGTACTAAGTAAAGAAAAAGAATGTAATCTAGTTGCAGACTGGAATAATTGCTTTGGCTCTCCTAATGGCACACAGATTCTCTCTGAACCATTTTTTTTCTTTTGTGAAATCTGACAAAACTCACAGTATGAGGACTGAGAATTAATGGTGTATCTACTAGCTCAGTTTCAAGTCTAGTTATTGTATTTATCTTAGATATACTTAATCATTGAGCTCATTATGAAGACCTATATAAAACTCTCATAATGGATATGTAAGGACTGAATTTTCTTTCTGTATTATCCTGAAGTTTAAAATAAAGAAATAAATTACATTTATTTGTCATGGTGTGCCCTGTTTAGTTTATGCTGATTATTATGTATCTTTATTAATATAAAATTATTAAGCAACATTTTCTGTTTTCCCTGCATAAATTGAGTTTAACTACTCTTGTTTTATTAGATTTTTGCTGCTCATACCGTGGTGACACAGAGATGACACACTTTGCTCAGTGATGCTCTGCAGATCCTTTCAAATCACTTCCTGTGTGCAGTCAAGACACGGGCAGAGTGTGCAGTCTATATTCAGGGCTGGAAAGCTTTTGTGGGTGTTTCAGGAGAGAAAGCTTGAGTGGCCCAGTTGAACCCACGCTTCTGACTGGTTTCAAGAATGGCACAGAACTTAGAGGTAAGCAGTCCTGGCACACTAAAAACATCCAAAATATCAGATGAAATATGATATATGCAAAGGCTAATCTTTGGAGATTTCTTTAGTAAAGAATTTCAAAAAAGGCATAACTTTTCTATTGGCCATTTTTTGTGATATAAAATGAAATTCAATTCTCAACAAGATTATCAAAACTTTTTACAAAAACTGAAAAGTAACAAGTTAGCGGAAGAGGGTAAAGCAGTTACCAGCTCCATAGGAAGCTGACCTCTTGAAATTTTATAGGAAATGAAGATCATGATGAACAAAAAAGAAGGTTATGAGTTTGAATTGAAATATTGATTTTCTAGTAGAATGAAAATTAATAATTTTAAACCATTTAAAACCAAACCACTCTATGACTCCATGATTCTAAAATAAAAAAAAATAAAATAAAAAATTAGCTACTGAAAATTTTTAAATTAACTTTAGAATTATTCTGGTCTTGTTGCATATTAAATAAAGGGATGCTTATGCTGCTTATGCTGATGGGATGGTGAGAAACAATAACAACAACTAAAACACATTAACCCCGCCTTCCTTCTTCCCAGCCTCAGCTTTACTCACTTCACACCTCCTCCCAATTCTTGAGCAGTACAGGGGGATGGAGAGCAGGGCTTATGGTCAGTCCATAACAGCTCCTCTCTACTCACCTTTCCTCTCATGCTACCCTGGTTTGGGAGCACCAGGATAAAAATTTTCTGTATTAACCTGAGATGGCCCAGGACACCCATGGCCACTACTGCCTGTTCATATGGCAATTACAATGGGAGGGGGAACAGCTGAGCTCATGGGCAGGAGAGAATGGGTCAGGTGACCCAAATGGACCAATCACAGTATTCCTTCCCATGGTACTCAGCTCCAACACGGGGTCCTCCACAGTCTGCAACATGGATATCTGCTCACTGTGACCTCTCCACTGGCTGCAGTGGAATCTCTGCTCCAGCACCTGAAGCAGCTCCTCCCCCTCTTTCATCTAGGACTTCGGTGTCTGCAGAGTTGTTTTACATTTTCTCATTCCTCTCACTCACAACTCCATTGTAACATTTTTACCCTTTCTTAAATATGTTTGCCCTGAGTTGCAGCTATTTTGGCTGTGAGGCCCAGCTGTGCCCTGAGGGGTCGGTTGGAGCTGGCTGGAACCTGCTGTGTCTGGCCCTGGACAGCCCCAGTCTCTCCTCACAGAGGCTGCTCCACAGCCCCTGCTGCCGGTGCCTGGGCACTGCACATGGTACAGACCTCAAAACATACTTGATTTTCTCTAATATAAAGTAAATGGGTTTTTTTTCAATAGACTCCTACTTAATAAGAATCAACTTTAGATCTGTATCTGCCACCAATGGATCCTGCTAGCAATCTCACTGAAATTAAGGAGTACTTAATCTACATATAAAGCTGCTTCACAAAAACTAAAGTTTTGTCTGATGTGAAAAGGATTATATCCATTACAGTTAGAAAAGAAAACACATGACTCTATGCATGTTTCCTGTGAGTCTCTTTATCGAGACCTGTTTTATGAAGGTGCTTCATTCCACTAGCTGAGTCATTGCTGTGATTGAGAAGACAGTCAGGGAACACTGTGAATCCCTTAGATATCTGGGATAATTGGAAAATTCTTTTATTTGCTGATTAATTCTAGAAATGCATCATTACGTGCAGCATTTTTTTATTACAACCATAAAGTATAATGTTGACCTGTCATCAGAGATGAAGAAAAGTTTTAAGTACTACTGGACAATTCTGTTCTCCCTAGAAGTATTTTCTTCTCTGATGTGTCTTCATTATGTTTTATGGCATTAATTAGAAACACAATATAGAAAGATATTTCAACTGTCTCAGACACTAGACAAAAGTAATGCACTTTTCCCACCAATGTGAAGTTTCAGGGTAAAGTGCCACTGGAGCATATGAGAATACTCCCCGGACTGTCTATGCGTCTGACTATTTGCACAATAAAGTATAGGTTGTCACTGTTTTGTTGGATGGATGTCTTGTACTGTGGAGCAATAACCAACAATATTTTGTATTGTAGATTACCAAAGGAGTCTGTGTTGTTTTGGGTGAATGTAATGTATATAATAAGAACAGAAACCTCAAAATACTTATTTACAATAAATTGATTAAAGGTATTTTGAGTCTGTGTTTGCTTAGGGGAATACTTCCAACTTGTGGAGACAGGACAAGATAGCGCACATTTACCTGGGTGAGCTAATCAAACCTTCAGATACAATACTCTTTCCCTTTAAAAAATAATTGGTCTCTGTGTATCACATTGTTAATTGTCTGGCAACTAAGGTGAAAATATCCAGAGGGCCAAAGAACTCTCTGCAATGAACACTTTAACCTTGTGCAGCTCTCCCCAGGCTATACCTGCAGAATAACTCAACTAACTGCTATAGTCCAAGTGGCCTTGATAGTGAATAGACTCAGCCAGCAATAATTGCACTTTTGCAGCTGGAAGGCTTAGCTCATTTTTTGCTAGAAAATATTTAGTTATTTGTGTGGCAGATTTTATGTGGAAATTAACCTTTAAATTATCTGGTCTGTGTTACACAAACACACACAGTGTGTTTGTTCAAAAATATTTTTTTTTTTCTGATCTTGGCACTAGGCAAAGTTTCCATGGAGAATGAGACTCTCAAACCGGGCAGTCAGTTGCTCTACAGATGGAAACAGGAATCTGTTGCATACATACTTGCAACAGTGTCTTCAGCTGGATGACATAAATCTTCCCAAATTTCTGTTCTGCTCAGTTCGTAAATTCCAGCTGGCCCATGGTCCTACATTATCACTCCAGCTATTGGCTATCTTAACTACACATAAAACCACTCCTACTACACATGAACTACACATAAAACTACTACACATAAAACCACTCCTAACTGTCTTCCCTATGTACAAAAGGCCAGCCTAAAAGACTCTTCCTGCATCTGCTGCAACAGTCCCTATTGACCATTTACAAGCACCTTATATATGTACAATTTGGTCAGTTCTACAGCAAGAAACACCCAAGGGAATCTCTGGAAAGTGCCAGATTCTCCACTTCGGATTTTAATCAACATACTTGAGCACATGAAATTAGTAAAGCCAGAGCAGGAGCTGCCTTGGGAAATATTCTTAAAAACCTTCTTGAAACCATTTTGGCACCTTCTGAAACAATTACTCTATAACAAACACTTTGCTATGAAAAACGTGTGATGTCAGTCAATCACCTTGTCTCATGGTCAGTGTGTTGTCTCTGCAGAAGAATGACTGGGGGAGTTTCTCACTCCACAAGGAATTAGTGATCCAAGTTATCTGAATGTGTAAGAGGCATCATTCTGATATCCAGCTATGCAGTTATTATAGCACATATTTAACTTAAATTCTATAGTACTTGCCATAATTGCAATACCTCCTAAAACAGACTTGAAATATCACCAGTATTTTGAGTTGTTTTATAAAATAGAATATAACTAGTTTTATAGCAGAATTAGAAAGTTCATTCTGATTTGGTTCTCCATTCCATCTCCCAGAAGCATTTGGCTTCCAATTGTAACATATTCCTGAAGTTCCCCAATCCAGTCTTCATACCTCCACAGAGGCTATACACAGACTCTTTGCATAAAAAGAGATATGTAGGAGACTTTGCAGAAGACAGCGGACATGTAAGCAGTTTCAGCTCATACTTTAATCACAGTAAACCTGATGCATACACAGATTTCTACAGGGACATGCTCACATATCTGCAGGTCTTTTCCTTCAGGTTTTTTACTTCAGGTTAGTTCTTTGATCTAACAGTACTGCTGCATACTAACAAAAAAATTGAGCAATTTTAGTCCCAGTGCTACATAGGTACATAAATAACTACATAAAGCATGAAATAAGCACCGGAATTCCTTTTGTTTAATTGAGGAATTCTTAGATTATGTCTGAATTGAGAGGTTCTTTTCTGTGAAATGTTTTTTCCAGTCTTGAAGTATCTTCTGATAAGACCAAATGCTTTGCCTCTCCCCACGGTGATCTCTGTGGTCTTCCCCCTCAGGGAAGGTTAATCCAAGCTGGCCATTGAAAGCAATTCTTCACATATGATATCACAATGCATGGACATTGTCTGGAAAAGTGGGAATTAATACAACAACACATTACCAGGGATCATTTAACAGCTGAACATACGCAGAAGTGTCAATTAAAAAAAAAGAGATGGGAGTTTCTAGAAGACTGATAAATTAGGCCATTTTTAAACTTTCCTGGACTAGTACACATTAATAACACCCTTCTTTCTAATGGCTGGTTCTTATTATCACTTATTATCATTATCACTATGTATTCAAAGTAGTCAGTCTTTAAAAATCACAGCTGGCAGTAGCTGCCAAAATGCAATTCCAAGGACCTGATGCCATCTAATTAGCACTGATGGCTACAGTCATGAGTGGTCTTAGTCTCCACAGTGAAGGTAAGATGGATAGGAAGTGGACATCTCCCCATCCCTCAGATTTGTGAACTTTTACAAGGCTAGTCAATTCCTACTCCTCAGCCTCCACCCAGGCTACGTGCTGCCTGATCCTGGTGAAACTGTTACTTTTCCAAGCTGTGGCAGATGCCTTATCCTGTTGCTCATCTATTTCTTTCCTTACTCTCCTGTTGCTTCTTTTGTTAAGAATTGGGAAAAGAAGTTTTTGCCCAATTCTCTAGGTTATATTTTTCAAATGAGCAGTAACTGCCCATCAGTGTGTTTTAAATAGATTTGGGGATGTTGTTCTCAAACAGTGTTCATATTTTCAAGGTCTTTGCTGTTAACCCTCACTTACACTGAGGGTCATAACAACAGACATCTGTCACCAGGCTGAGTTCACCTCACATTTTCTCATAACAATTTGATAAATCTAATAGGCCAGGACTGGAACTTCACAGAGTTTGCATAAGCACAATAATCATAAGGCCCATTGCCATCAATGATAGTATTATTTTTACTCGGCTATTTGGTAAAAAAATCTTTGTACAGTTATGCTTTGTTAGTGTGTTTCTGTTTAGGTTCAAAAAAAGCTACTATTAAAGTCTGTTTTGTGTGTTTCTACATTTATAGGTGCAAGATGCCTCTGCTTTACCTACAGCTGTTTTATGAACTAGTATAACTGTAGCATCGGGAACTAAATACATAAGGCCAGGTAGCTTTGTTAACTTTATAACTAGATATGCTCCCTTAGGAAAAGGAGTAGCTCCTCAGGCTATGTTTACCAGAGGAGATCCCTTGCACATTGATGGTGTATTCTCAGTGTTGACTAGGTCAGCTTTGGAAGCAAGGCTGATCTAATTTCATATTAGATGAGTCAGGAAAGTTGGTCTGTGTGAGGGTAGGAGGGCTCTACAAAGGGATCTGAACAGGCTGGATCAATGGGTTCAGGTCAATTGTATGAGATTCAACAAGGCCAAGTGTTGAGTCCTGCATGTGGGTCACATCTACCCCAGGCGATGTTACAGGCTTGGGGAAGATGGCTGGAAAGCTGCCTGATGGAAAAAGACCTGCGGGTATTGATCAGCAGCCAGCTAAATATGAGCCAGCAGTGTGCCCAGGTGGCCAAGAAGACCAACAGCATCCAGCATCAGGAATAGTGTGGCCAGTAGAACTAGGGAACCGACTGTCCCCTTGTACTCGGAACTGGTGAGGCTGCACCTTGAATACTGTGTTGAGTTCTGGGACCCTCACTACAAGAAGGACATTGAGGTGCTGGAGTGTGTCCAAAGAAGGGCAACAAAGCTGATGAAGGGCCTAGAGCACAAGTCCTATGAGGAGTGACTGAGGGAATTGGGATTGTTTAGCCTGGAGAATGGAGGCTCAGAGGAGACCTTATCGCTCTCTACAACTACCTGAAAGGAGGTTGTAACAAGGTAGGTGTTGGTTTCTTCTACCAAGTAACAAAAGATACACAAGAGGAAATGGTCTCAGGTTGTGCCAGGGAGGTTTACATTGGATATTAGGAAAAATTTCTTCTCTGAATGAGTTATTAAGCATTGGAACAAGCTGCCCAGGGAAGTGGTGGAGTCATCATCCGTAGACGTATTTAAAAGACATGTATATGTGGTGTTTAGGAACATGGTTTAGTGGTGGACTTCGCAGTGCCAGGTTAACCTTTCAACTTGATGGTCTTAAAGGTCTTTTCCAACCTAAATGATTCCATGATTCTACATGTCTCTAGAAAACCCTGCAAAAATTAAGTCTCAGTCCAAAACCCAGCACTCTCCTCTGGGTCCTGTTGTACCTCTATTAAGAAGCTACAACTGCCTCCTGCCTCTCTTATTACTCCCTACTAGGCAAAGAAACTACCACGGTTATCCTTGTACTTGTTAGTGGGCTTCAAGGTACATTTCTGACTCGACTACCATGTTTTGGTGCCATAAAAAAAGTCCATATTATACATAACCTTTAGTTACTGATTGTCAATAGCTATTGAAGAAGAGAGTAATGAGCTGCTATTCTTGTTTTTTTCAGCTACATATACTACATGACAGTTACATCACATAAATTTTAAGTATCCATTGGTTGTATCCAAGCGTTTTCTCAGCTTCATATATTTAAAACTCTGTGGAATGGTTTAACAGTGTGCAGCTGCTTAGTAAAAAACCCAAAACATATATTTAAGGTTCGAAAAATAGGCATTCGAATTTACCTAATTACAAAGTACTAGAAACTCCAAAATACTGCAGCTATGTAACCCTGAAGGCAATAGAAATTCCCTATGCAGGTTAATTTAAATTCTCTCATCAGATCACCCAGACACAAAGTTCATAGAGGAGCCCAGGAAATTGAACTCTTTGCTCTTACTTACTTGTAAACCCTCTTTCTCTCTCATTTGATCTCTACTTTCCCAGAAAAAAATTACCTGGCATTCATACCCAAGTGTGAGAGCATTTTTACACACAGAATCACAGAATC
>VZRW01010275.1:8769-75576 GCA_013398125.1 Aegotheles bennettii
TCTCTGCCCAGAGAGGTTGTGGAGTCTCCTTGGCTGGAGACATTCAAAACCCGCCTGGATGCGTTCCTGTGTGATGTACTCTAGGTGACCCTGCTCTGGCAGGGGGGGTGGACTAGATGATCTTTCGAGGTCCCTTCCAACCCCTAGAATTCCATGATTCTGTGATTCTGTGATTCTGTGATTCCTAGTAAACAGGCTTTTGGGGATCCAGACTTATAGGGTATGACAGGTGCTCTGTGAATAATGCACATTAACAGGAGTCACACTGCCATAGCATCACCAAGTTACCTTTAAAACAGCCCTTTGCTCACAGAAAACTTAGCTTTACCTGGAGTCTGCAGATATTGAGACTTTCACCATGATAAAAATTGTAAGGATTGTTTTCCCTAAAAAACCTCATGCTAGTTTGAGACATATTACAGCCATAGTTTCTTGGGGTATGGAGGAAAAAACTGAATGCGGTTTACGTGTTGGGGTTTGTTTGTGGGGGTTTTTTGTGTTTTTTTGGTTTTTTTTTTTTTGCGTGTGTGTGTTTGTGTTTGTTTGTTTCTTTTTTTAGTGTGGTATTGTCTGCATTGTGCCTTGCTTAGACATTCTCGTCTGGATGTCTTAAGAGCTGGAGATTTTCAAGGCAATCTAGGTCAGCATATGGAATTTAGAGCACTTGAAATACTTGATGATAAACAATAAGGTCATCTTGACATTGAATGTGATGGTGCTATGAACCAGTGAAAGCTTCTGTATTCATTCATGGAATGTATAGATGGGTGTTGTATTTTGAAAATTCAATGGGTACTTCTGCACCTGCCCTTGATTTTGACTTGCATTTCCACCTTCATTTAGATTAGTCAAGAGGTTATATTCTCTTCAGAAATCCCTGTGTTCTCTTCAGAAAATGGTTTGACCTTCTTTAAAAAGAGACAGAATAATTGTAGAAAAGTGCATCAGCTAGAAATTTTGCCATAAAAAAAGACTAGGTGAGAGTTGCTGTTTTAGGATTATTCAGTTTTCCAAATGGAATAACAGAATTATTTCCATTAGGACCTGGTAATTTTGTTGATCATGGATTCCTGTCTAACTGAGCTGGTAGAGTTAAACAGTCAAATATTGCATGAAGTGGAGAATAATATAGCTATGTAACCACATCACACCTGTACAACATGTATAGCTTAAAATCTTAAATGTGTTGAGGTGGGAAAGATGCTACTGTGGATAAATTGAAGCACAAGACAATAGGGCCAAGACCTAAAAAACCTCCAGCAGTATGTATAGTTGCGCAGATTCTTGTATTTTTCCATTTGATTTCCATGGTCTATCGTGGGGTACTGCCTTCAGACCCTAGCTCTCTGCCTTCAGACCCTGCACTTGCTACCTGTTCAAATGATATTACATAATATATACCAAGGGATGACAGAATTATTATAGTACGACCATATATTGAGACTTGCACAAGTCTCAAAATTTATCATGTTTTAATATTCAGACCTTGCAGGTTTTCCATGTACTTCTAGAGTGAGTGAATTGACCCGCATACAATGTAAGGGCATTGCTGATGTGAGAAAAAAAGTTGAAATTACAAAAGGGTTAAGATCATCTGGATGCTCATTATATACATTCAAACTAAAGACAGAAAATCATGCTCACTTAGAGATGTGATCAGCTTTTCTGCTTAGCGTCCTGAAATTTGAAATGCTTTTGACTAAGAATATTTTGTCATCGGTTTTATAAAGTCTTACAGAAACTTACATTGCCCATTATATAACAAAAGCAGTGGATCAGCTAAGTGTGGTTAGAAATTCTGCAAGCAAAACTGACAAAGGCCCAATTCTCTTTCAGCTTTACAGAGAGACTCCTTTGACTTAATAGATTTGTTCCCATGTAATTGAGGGCAGGACTGGGTCAGAAGGGCATACTGGGAAATTCATTTGCCTGCCTTCATAAATAAGGAGTTGGTTCTGTCATAATGTGATTCTCACATAATAGATGATTGCCACATATGTTGTAAAACCCACTATTGTGCCCTCCTCTACATAAGGCTAGAACTGAGCCCAGTGTTTCTATTTTAACCACTGAAATACAGTCTAATTAGCAATGTACTTATGTATTATTCCTACACCAGAGAAATAACTCTTACAGAAGGCTTGCACTTGTGTAACATATGTTTATTTAGTCTTTAATAGATGTATTATCTAACTATTGCTTTTATGGTTCAGGCCATGGATTATTAATTGAAACAGTAAAATAAGCAATCATATTTGGTTGCCATAGCAAAGCTACCCAAAATATAGTTGCTGAGGAAACCATACTGAGAATATACACAATATATAACCTAATAATGTTGATATACAGCTTTAAGCCTATGAGGATATAAAATATACTTGTGGTCTTGTTGTAATATTAAATATTGAATCTGATACACGCTTAGTAATTCCTTTTTAAAAAATCTTCCTGTTGCATGTAAAGATATTGCTTAATTAACTATCAGATATTTTATCTGTATAATAATGTTTAGACTGTGTAACAATTTTTAAAAAAATCCTGCTTCATTAAAGGAAGAAATAGAATTTGGAAAAAGATTGTAAATGGATGAAAAGTGAACAAACATCAGAATGACAAATGCTGCTTTTCTAATCCAATTAAAGAGCTACATTAATGAGAAAACCAATAATTAAAAATATAATTTTTCCCTGCAGCATTGTGGTACTTTATTTCTAATCGTAGAAAAGGTCTAGAATGACCTGCCACTTCCAAGATGGGTTCTGTGACATATGTTGTATCTTTTCTGAAAGAAGCATGAGTATAACCCTTTTTTATATACTTCAGTATGGAGGATTTCAGAACATCCCCATGCAGCCTATTCAAGGGCTTTGCTCCTGAACTGTTAGTAAGATTTTCCTAGTGCCTACCATGAATATTTATTGTTACAGCTTAAGCCATTTACTTCTTGCCCTTTGCATCATGAACAGAAAAAAGAGTATTTAATTTCTTTCTGCAGCATTTCTCAATGTATATGAAAACTGTTACCATGTTTCCAAATTAGTCATTCCTTGTTTGATTAAATAACCACATTTTTCCATTTTTCTCGATACCTTATATTTTAGGCTTAGATTGCTACAACTTTCTTAAAATATAGTGCCCAGAAATGGATCCTGTATTGCAGCTGAAACCTAATCCATGCTGGACAGAGCAAGTGGACTATTTAATTTGTCTTGACAAATTCCTAATTATAAATCCTACCATGGCTGGTTGTCTTTTTCTCGGGAGTAGGACATTATTCACTCATGTTCAGTTTCTGATCCACTCTAATCCCTAAGATCAATTTTTGAAGAACTACTACCTAAATCAGATGTTGTACATCCTGCATTTGTGCAGTCAATTACTGCTAAGAATAGAAACCTGCATTTATTCATGGAGAATAGTTTCCTGTTCTTCAATAGATCATTTCTTGTTTGTTGAGAATATTTGAACTCTAATGATACTAAACGAGGTATTTGCAGCCCCTTTTAGTTTTGTCTTTCTCAAATGTAATAATCATAATAATGCAATAAAAAGATCATGAGAAGCCTTTCCATTTAATCTTCAAACTCTTAATGAAAATGTTGTTTAGTACTAAAGCCAGGACAGACTACAGTGGAACTTCAATACATCTGTCTATTTTTGACAGCTATCTACTTTCAGCTGCTATCTAGCCTCTGGTTGTCCAACCAGTTTTGTATCATGCAGCAGGAGATTGAGCAAGACCATATTTCCCTAATTTGTGTATGACAAGTCTGTTCTGTTGGATTGCTTTCCCTAGACACTCAGCAGGCTGTCTGTTCTGTTGGATTGCTTTCCCTAGACACTCAGCAGGCTGAGACTTCCCATTACCTAAAGGTCCCATACCTCTACTTCCTGCAGATAAAAAACTCCTTTAGCATAATCTTCCTTCCTACCTACACTCTTTTATTTTCTTAGTCTTGAATAAACCTTCCTTCAGGTGGCTCAACTATCTCCATATTCTGGGTCTCCAAGCTGCTAACTTGCTTCTGAGTATACAAGGTAACATCTCTTTCTTTGCCTGCTTTTTGTGAAAAAGCTATATCTGTTAATATTGACAAGTGAATCATGTGAGATTTTCCACAAAATATATGCTATGACTGTTTAGTCATGTCCTTAATCATGTAGTAAGATTTCCAGCCCTTCTTATTTAGCTTCGCAATTCTGGTGAAGATATGCAGACATTTAGGGTATTTAGCAATTTGACTCACCATCCTCTCTCTCTCTCTCTGCTATACCCTATTATGGATAGGATTAGCTTTCTCATCTGTGTTCACACCTTTCCCAAGGCTCTTGTATTTTGTCACAACCCCTTCACAACAAATTGTGACATGAGGAAGATGCTGCCTTTGTCCGACATCACAGGGAAAATGACCAAGGAAGGAGTCATGTGCCTCCTGGCAATGCTCCCACCTAACCCTGACCCTTCACCCTTTTCCCAGGACCTTGAAATATTCCTAGTCTGGGTTATGCCAGGGCTAGGCAGAAAGCTGATGATGAGTGAGTGGGGCTGGGCAGTGATCAGGGCAGCCCAGTGCTCCATGGAGGTGTAACCACAAGGCACAGGTCTTAGGCCCCGCTGGGAAGCCCAGGAGACAAGTGAAGGTCAGGATCAAGACCACCAGGGCAGAAGGCTGAACAGAGGCAGAAATTCCACCTTGGGGGAGACCCTAGAGGAGATTTTTCACAGCTGTTTTTCATAACTTGGCTGTTTTCTGTGAGGTTTGATCCCAGGTTACATGGCTGCACCAGATCAGGGCAGACCTTGAGCATGGGCAGTTAAACGCTGGAGTAGAACTACTGTCATGGTCTGTTTGGATCTCAGATTTACAGGACAACATACTCTGTAAATTAAACTTTATATTATGAGCTCATTAGGAGAGAAAGCAAACAAACACAACAAAAAAAGGCTCAACCTCCTTTGTACAGAGTAGTCTAACACATGAATTCACTAATTCATCACTTAATTCGTGAAGTTTCTAACTCACAAGTTCTCTAATTCATAATTCGTAACTCATAACTTGTAACTTTGCTCATAGAATCATAGAATCATAGAATCATAGAATACCAGGTTGGAAGGAACCTCAAGGATCATCTGTCACAACTTTTCTTGGCAAAAGCGCAGTCTAGACAAGATGGCCCAGCACTCTATCCAGCTGAATCTTTAAAGTGTCCAATTTTGGGGAATCCAGCACTTCCCTGGGGAGATTATTCCAATGGCTGATTGTTCTCATTGTGAAAAATTTTCCCTCATGTCCAATCAGATTATCCCCAGGAATAACTTGTACCCATTACCCCTCATCTTTCCCGTGTGACTCCTTGTAAAGAGGGAGTCTCCATCTTTTTTCTGTTCCCTTTAAATTCCAGTATTTCCTTTAAATACTGGAACATGGTGATCAGGATTCCCCTAACCTTTTCTCAAGGCTGAACAAACCCAATACTCTCAGCTGTTCTTCATATGACAGGCTTCCCAGGTCTTTGGTCATCTTTGTGGCCCTTCTCTGGACCCTCTCAAGCCTGTTCACATCTTTTTTTGTATAACGGGAACCAAAACTGAACACAGTATTCCGAGTGTGGCCTGGCAAGCACTGAGTAGAGTGGGATACTGACTTTATCTCTGCTGGTGATGCCCTTGTTGATGCAACCCACCATGCTGTTGGCTTTCTTTGCTGCAGCAGCACACTGTTCACTCATATTGAGCTTGTTGTCCACTAGGTCCTGCAGAACCCTTTCCACAGCTGGGTAGATCCCAGCCTGTGCTGCACTCCTGGATTATGTTTTCCCAGGTGCAAGACCTTACATTTGTCCTTGATGAACTTCATAAGGTTCTTGTTAGCTCAGTCTTTCAACCTATCCAGGTCTTCCTGCAGGGTGGCTCTCCCTTCCGAAGTGTCCACTTCCCCACTCATTTTGGTATCATCAACTTCATCAGGGTGCACTTGATCCAGCACTTGATCCATCCAGATAACTTATAAAGGTAATAAACAGCATTAGGCCCAAAGGTGAAAAACCCCAAAGGCTCAAACTTGTGAACCTAGGAGCAAAATAGTTAACCCAATCATGACAGTGCTCATCCTTCCTCCTCTGTCATGGTGCAGGCATCCACTGCATCACACCAGGAAGCACAAAAGCCTTAACAGTCCAGCTGCTTTTGGATTCTCTTTGAAGCCTTTTTGGGTGAGGTGATGTATTTATACTTTCCATCTTGGAAGTTTGGTTTATCCTGTTTCTGTGAGTTGGCAGATTCTGAAAAAAACTACCAGTCAATCCATATGTAAGGATTGTGGCTGCAGGAGACAGCGAGCTGCAGGTGGCTGTGGCTGCATAATGACCTTTAGCCCTTTCTGGCCACTGTGTCCTGCCTATGTGTTACCCTTGCTTTGACCTAATGGCACTGCTTACAGCACACATCACGCCTTAGCATGAGCTGTGTGTTAGCCAAAATCTGAGCAGGAGCTGAACGAAAGTCACAATTATGGTGAAAGTTGGTTAGAGGCTGGTCAGGTGAATGACAGCCTGTTGGTACTCCTGAGCCCTGGCAGGTTGTTTATGGCAGTATCCTGAGTGCTCTTGTGGGACCAAATAAAGGACGCAAAATCCTTGGACATATTTTAGTTCCTCCTGGAAGGTCACACAGTTCTTGGTCTCCAGGTGATGCCAGAGTGGTGTACAGGGTTATGTTGTGGCAGGCACATGCTTTAAAACAACATGTTACTTCACACAGAAATCCAGTCATTCACAGACTCGTCAATAATTTTAGCTGGAAATGTCAATAAAGATTTTTAGGGGTTTGAGCTTAGGAGGTTGTACAGATTTATTGCCTTAATGCTTCCTAAGCAAAGCCTGAGCAGTCTGGAACGGTTCTGAATTGTGTCAATGAGTGATGGATTAAAGATTCCCCAGGTACTGTGTACAAAGTGCCACTGCTGACCCGAATGGTTCCTTGAAAGCTATTCTGGTTTATTGTGTCAGTGATCCACAGATAATAGGTCTCTGGGGGACTTTTGAATCAGGTTTTTCAGATTGTGAGGCAGTAAGGATTCTCTGACTTGCCAAGTCTAGGCAAACTTCAGCACACCTCAAAGCATATTGGAAAGGCTTGAAGCAACGTCTCACAGACTTTTATTGAACTTGTAACAGATTTAAAGGAGGAACAGTCAGGAATGCAGTGATTCTGGACTGGGGAAAGGCATGAGTGGGAGGAAATCATGCAACGCTCAGCCAAAATCTTAACTGTAGAAACAATTCTCAGGCACAGAGCAAAGAAAAATATTTAATATATTTTCAAGCCTTGCAATAGCTGCACAATGTTGTGTCAAAGTTTCTCACTTGCTGAAGACTCACAGTAGAATATATTTACATTCTTCTGCTAGAGTGAGTAGTAATCACAGTAATTTCACAAGCAAACTTAAAAACATTAACAGTTCTAATTATTGAGTGATAGGTAGCATATTGATAGTTTTGTTTCATGTAATTAAAAAGTGGCAGAAGGAAAATTTCAAAATTAATTGCCACAGTTTCATGCAATGATGCAATATGGAAGTAGGAAACTTAGCTTTGGAAACTAAATAAAAATCTGTCAGCAATGGAACATGCTACTGAAAAACACTTATCTCAGATAAAACATTTCTGCTTATTCAATACAGCTAGTGTGACCTCAGAAAAACTGGTATTATCACATAGTCATGTCTTGGTTCATGTTTGCATGTTCCCAAATCTAATTCTTACATTAAAAAATTGTTATTAAATAAACAATAACAAATGCATTTATTACATAGCATGTTCTCATTACTTTTAAATAGAACTCTTTTATGAGTAAGCCATGGACTTACAAAGTCTTTGTCCTTTAGAAAAAGACAATTACAAATGTAAACTCCAGTTGATTATTAATGTTTTTGCCAAACTCTGTATTTTCAAAAACATAAATTGCAATTTAGAGATCTTTCTACATTTTATCAACTTGTGGATGAATGTTTAATTAATACCGTTCATTAATTGTTATTATTCATGAATTCTTGTTATTCATGTCTGGATCCTTGTTTATTCAACTGAAAAAAGATTACTTTGTAATGTGAACTGAGCTCACTAGCCTTAGTTTGCATGGAGTGTCTGCAAACAAATTCCTTATTTTTTATGCATGCTTGTTTGTTCTGAATAATTATGAATCCCAGTGTGCTGCTTATGCTTGGTTTGCACATCATGAAGGTACCCCTTGCACGTTTCAACAAGAAATGTAGTAACTATTGTGCCTTTAAATAATAAATGACAATTCAGCAGTGTACCCTTTCATAGTGATACATACCAACTATCAGAAAATTGGATTACTATCTTCTGTCAAGCCAATGATGTGAATGACAAGTGTCACTCTTTCTTAGTATCCGAAATAGCACAGCTACAACTGGTACATGATACTCGTGTCCAGTCACGTGAGGCATTTAGTTAACAGGGGGTCTGCAATAGCTAAAATAGGTGTGTGGGAAAGGTTACATTGAAATGCATGCTGCATACCTTTTTCTAATCTTTTCCCATTGTATGAGCATTTTCTGTTCTATTAAATTCTGTATTAAATGAACATTGTGTACTATAAGAATTATAGCAAGAGGAAATTATTTTCACTTATCACATTGCAGAAATGCAAAGCTTCAAACAATAATATTGAATTATTTTTCATTATAAGTTTCTTCATGTGACACTTCACTTACTGTTTTGAATTCATAGTTTTAAAGTTGTGCCTCCATTACATTACAAGTTGCAGGTGGCCTAATTAAAACCAAGACTTATTAAGAGTCAAGTTGGAAGATCAAATCATAACGAAGGAAATATTATGAATAATATATAGTCATTTATATGCAGCAGAATCTAAAATAAGTAGGCAAATTTTGATTTAGTTATCTCAAATTCATAGAGCACATTTTCCATTCTCCCATTTGAATCTTCAGAGGATCCAGCCTGTAACACACTATTCATGCCTATTGTGGCCTTTTCACCTCTTTATTTTATCTGTAGTCCTGTTGTACTTCAGTTTCTTTAGTATATCTAATAATCTACTTCTAATTAAAGGAATCTGTAGACTTTAAGCAGTACATGCACACACACATCCAGAACAATTAAATGCTACTGGAAGCTGTACACCTGTCCTGGGAAGGATGCTAAGAGGTAAGATAGATAGTTTGGCAAAAGTAGAGCATTTATGAAGAGTGACCTTAGACAAAGCACAAATCTGGCATATGCCACATGCACTTGTCATTTGTGATGGTGACTAACATAGACTGACAAAGAAATACATTTCAAAATGGAAACCAAAATAAGTGCCTCAATGATGAAACCCCAAACTGTGCACTAGCTGTTTGTTTGTTGGCATGCTACATATTCTGCACATGTGTTGAAAGTGCATCTGTATTGTGGCATTCTGAAAAGGATTGGAAACAAAAGAGAAGCATCCTCATTATGTGTCATGTTGCATCCTGTATCAATGTTCCAGTTGTGCCAGTTGTGTTAGAGCCTGTAACAGTGATGGGAAATACAAAGCCTCTCTTTTCCTTCTTAAAAAACACAAGAGAAAAAGTAAATTGTTTAAAATGTACAGAATAGTCAGGTTGAGCCATATCAAGAAAATTATGATCAGTTGCTATTCAGTGCAGTGTTTTAACATTCCAATATGTTTTGCACTGAGGTTTTTTCCACAGTTTTCCTCTCTTCAAGATTTGTTGGTTACAGTCCTACAAGGAGATATTCAGGTAACAACTCATGTAACTTATCCTCATGTAACTATAGTCTAAGGTAACATCTGTAAGCACAGGCATATACGGTTTCAGCATAAGACAAGCTTATATGTGTCTGACAAAACACTAGTGTCACAAAAAAACCACAAAGCTTTTCGCATTCCTTTTATTTTATTGGCCAAAATATGCAGGTGTTAGCTTTTTAAATCAAATAAGAATTCATGCCACAAGACATTATGCATTCCATTTGTGCTACACAATATGAAGGGATTTGGGGTGGGAAGGACACAGAGAAAAACAGTCTTAAGCCTGTCGGGAATTGCTTGTTCCCACATCTTATTCACAGTCATATCTTTCTTTGAAGAGCTTTTCCTGAGGACCAAAATGATTGGAAACAATGCAAGCTTAGTCCGTATATTCATCTTCATGAAAATCATATTTAAAATACTTTCCCTGTGCGACAAACAAAGCCATGCGGTGCCTAGCAATATCTTGTGACATTAAAAGAAATTTTGCAAATGAAATTGACTTTTTATACATACTTCATATTCCCTTTGGCTCAGACAGTGAAGCCAGCATGGTTCTTTCACTTAGTTTAATGTTCTTATGCCTGATTACAATGCCTTTATGTTTGTTGCTAGCCCTCTGAGCTGTCTGTGTCTTTAGGCACAGCCCTGAGCAAGACAAGAGGCACAGGCTGAAGTACCACAAAAGCAGCCCTTGGAGGCATTGTGCATCAAGGACACTACTTCTCTGCTTGCATGTTGGGGGGAGAAGAAAACAGCAGGCAGGATGAAAATTTCCACCATGTCTTAAAAAATAATGGCTCACTGCCTTGCTCGCAGTGGCCAGGTATTCTGACTGCAGAGTACGTAGGTGAAGATGGAGCACTTTTAGTTGGAATTCACTTTTACTTGAATATCATTTCAGCTTTCTGAGGTTGTTTACTAGCCCAGGACTGCTTTCAAGATCCCAGGGGACTTGCTCTAGTTTTTGCCAATGAAATGAAAGGAACAGGCTACCTCACAACACAGTGTTTAATGTGTGATAAAATCGGCCTTTCAGCCTCAACTCCCATTTCTAAACCAAAGGTAGGAACCATATAAATGGCTTAATGGGCATTAAGTAAACTCCAAAACATTTTTTGTGATCTCTCTTAATTTCTTTAAGGTCCTGCCAATCCCCAGAGAAGTGGAAATCTTTGATTCTGATGGGAGGAGGAAGTTGGAACAATTAGAAAAAGTGCAAATGTCTAACTCTGCTGGATGTCTTTGAGACATTAAAATCCCACAGGATTAGCAAGTTGGGTCCCTTGGTATCTACACCCTGCTTTATGAACTCTGTGGCAGTTTGCAGGACCACTAAGGCCTGTTCCTATTTTGCACTTCTGTGATATCTGTCAAGTCACCATAGAAAAGACTTTGTCCTGCATTGTGACAGGATTTGTGGAAGGGCTCTCACACTGCAGTATGATTGGTACACATTTCTGCAGTAAGAAAGATTGGATTTCTAACTTCAAACCAGATTTCAAAGGGGGCTATTTTTCCCTCTTCTGTTGGCTGGGACTCTCAAGATACAACTGTGCAGCACAAAGCATACTTTGTGGAGCCATCTGCAGTAGCCCGGAGACCAGAAGTATGTAGCTATGCTATCCTGGTTCCCCTCCAGAGCAGATATATCCTGTTGTTAATGAGTATTAAGTATACAGTATTGAGCCTGTGCACAGTGCATTAATGTTTAATCATATCTCCTGTATGTTAGCTAACTTGGCTGTCTTTTCACAGCATTGAGTTCTGCCATATAGATGAGATATATCAGAATGAATTTAAGTATTGGCCTGAGGGACCCTGGGCAGAGTGAGGATCTCAGATGTCCAATTCCCTACTGGTCCTACTGGTGGAAGAACTTTTCTTCCACCTATATTTGCAGACAACATTTAATGGAAATGGGAGTGTCAATAAAAATACAGTGTGTTCTTATCTGTTAACTTGCTTTCCTATTTCAGAAGGAAGAAAGATATATTCTTAGAGAAGGCATGATGAGTTGGCTAAGGGGCACAGACAGCTTCTTGGCTTGAATGTGGAGGAGGAAGCACTACGATGACAGTTACATATTTTAATAGATTCCCAAGGAAGTCTTCCTGGTAAGGTTATTATTTACTCACCCTAGCATAAAAGACTGTTGCATTCATTTTAAAGTAACTTTCAAATTTGTTCTTTCAACATGGTTTGGATGCATGGTTCAGTTCTTTTTCAAGAAAATGATTCCACTAAGCTGACATAATACATGCATAACAGCTATAGAAAATAATTTTTAAAATAATATTAATCCCTTGCATAAAGAGAAGATTTTATGCCAGGAATCGGATGGAGAAGACTGCTGCCTCTTTCATCTTTAATAACTGAAGTGTGGCCTTGGGAGACTGAAGGTCACTGCATGTAATTTTTCATAATGTGATATGCAATCCCAGCATATAATGCTCCAGTCTGATCTCAGGGGCAGATGGCAGGAGTCACAGGTACAAATATACAAACTTACAATTTCACGCTGTTTAGATCAAGACGAAATGCTATGTGATGACACCTGTAGTCTCTGAAGTCTGCAGATTTTTCCTCTGCATTAAAGATGAAAAGACTCATAGCTCAATAGACTGTTAGCTTGCTTTCCGTTTTGTTTGTTTGTTGTTGTTTGGTTTTTTTTGTGATCATTCTGTCTTTCTGTCAGTCATTTCGCCCACCACAAATACATTTTGAAGTCACTGGTCAATTTCCCCAAAATTTTAACTAAGTCTTGAAGACATTAAGCTCTTTAAAATGTCACCAAAAGCAATGGTTGAGCAGAGGAAAGACATCAGAATAAAACCACACACTGGCACACACCCATTTAAATGCCTGCACTGACTGATATGTGATCTGAACAGTTATTTCTTTGGTTTGGACTCTGACTGGCCAGGGACCCTGTGCACAGGTCTGCCTGGCCCCAGTGCAGAAGATATGAGGAAGAAGTGATAAACTAGGAGAGAAGAGGGAGATGAGCGACATGAGCAAAAGTGGGGCAAAGGAGCCAAAGGGGCTGTGAGTACAGTGCCTGGGGACCAGAGGCTACTCAAGGGCACTACAGGGCCAGCAGCCTGCACAGTGTAAGTGAACCAGTTTTGTGGAAGGTGGGACCATGAATGTACATCAAATTGCGATTATAGCAGGGGAGCCTGTGGAATGTGCATAAAACTAGTTCTGCTACAAGCAGAACCATTTTTAACAGCTACAAATAGGCATTATAGTTTGGGGACTTGCAGCTGCCCTGCTGGGCATGCTTTGACCAAATCTATGCTGGTGAAGTTACACTAACTACCATTCATTATAAACGTGTGTGCTGGGTTGGCCTTAGCTGATTGCCAGATGCTCACCCAGCTGCTCTCTCACTCCTCATCCTCAACAGGACAGAGGGAGAAAATAATATGAAAAGCCCATGAGTTGAGATAAGGACAGGGAAACCACTCCAGTTGCTGTCACAGACAAAACAGACTCCACTTGGGGAAGATTAATTGAATTTATTGGAAATTAATAACATTGTAGGATGGTGAGAAAAAGACAAAAACTAAAACACCTTCTCCCTCTCCCTCCTTCTTCCCAGGCTCAAATTCACTCCTTTGTTCCTGACTCCTTCTCCCCTTGCCTTGGGCAGCACATGAGGATGGGGAATGGAAGTTGAAGTCAGTTCATAACAGCTTCTCTCTGCTGTTCCCCTTTTCCTGTGTGCAGTCTCTCCCATGGGACGCACTCCATCGCAAACTTCTCTGGTGTGGGTCTCTCTGACCTGGGTTTCTGCAGGGCTGTTTCTTACTCTGTTTTGTTCCCCCCTCCTCGCTCTGTCAGGCACTTCCGCTCTTTCTTAAATCTGCTTTCCCTGAGGTGCCACCATCTTGTCTGTGGGGCTCAGCCGTGCCCTGCAGGGGTTGGTTGGAGCCAGCTGGAACCAGCTGTGTCTGGCATGGGGCAGCCCTGGCCTCTCCTCACAGGGGCCGCCCCACAACCCCCGCTGCCAGTGCCTTGCCCTGGACACTCAGTGCAGTCAGGGGTTTGAGTACTTAAACACTTGAAGATTAGGGCTTGACAGCAAACTTCAAAAAAACCCCATGGATTCTTAAACAGTCCAAAGAACACGAATACTGCATAAAATGAAGTAAACAATTTTACTGGTAACTATCAAGCAAAAATTCATGATATCCACAGCTAGTAGACCACCAAGTGGTTGGGACAGAGCTTGTGGGTTATGTTTAGAGTCCTAGAATTTTGGACAATTTACCTGATACTGGAGGCCAGAGTGCCTTCTGTGGACCTTGTCATTGGCACTTGTCTTTTAGAAATGCCAAGTGCATACTGCTCCAGCATGAAATCAAAGGCCAGCTCTTCATCCTGTTTGCCTCAGCCTCACTCTTTACAAAATGGAGGTGACGATACCTCCTTATTTCCTTAACATGGTAAGCTTGCAGCCCTTAAGTGGGAGAGGAGAAGAGTTTGCCAGTATAATAGACATGGTATTACTTTTAGCAGGTTTCCTACCTACCTGATCTCACTCTCCTCCAAATTGTGATTTAGATGTCAGTCTCAAGTGACTCTGAAGTCAAAAGCTGTATTCAGATGCTTAAACATGTATATTTGTGGCTATTTAAGATACCTTTCATTTTCAAGACATCTGCCAGGGCTTTTACATCAGACAGCCCTCTCACCCTCATGGAATGGCAATGGGAAGTGAGGTGCCTCACCAAAACACATCTTTAATGGTGGTCAGGTCCTACATTCAGGGAACTGAATCTGGCCCGAGGCATCTGATGTCTTCCCTGCTACAAAAAGAAGGGAAAAGGTGACTACCTTACTCTATAGCCAAACTGTTGCTGTGGGTACTTCATGTGTGTTGCAAATCAGAAAACAGTTTAACAATGAAAGTTTTAAAATGCTTGAATCTTGATGGTACAGTGGTGTTTAAGTCTCCAATAAAACAAGATCTGAGACATATCCCGCTTGTTGTATAGTACCAGCTGCACAAGGTGCTTTGCACATCCCAAGGTAAAGCAAGATGTGATGACCTCTGTGGTGGATTTAAGAGATGAGAAAGATTACACTGAAGAAAGGAGGGTGAGCATGGCTGCACATGGTGAAACTGTCCAGGTCTCAGTTGATGGAAGAGGAACTGAGCATGCTGAGGGAGGGAGGAAGGAGCCAGGGCCACCATGGAGTTGCAGGGGTTGTCCTGTCTTTGGTCCTGCCACTGCTTAGGCATTCACTTTGCTTTGTTTAATAATCTGACTAATAAACTTGGTTTGCTTTTTTATTCTTGTTGTACAGTGAATTACCAACAAGGATGGCTTGCTCATCCCTGAATTTGCCTGTGCTTCCTCTGCAAATCCTGGGTAAGCCTTCAATTATTTTTCATCTCTGGATGAAAGTCTTTGAAAACAAAAATTCAATATGAATGTCAAAAAACTCTGCAGTGTGTGAAGTGTGTTGTTTATGCACCGTTTTGGTAGAAGAGATCAGAATATATTTTACACTCCTTTTCAAAGATGGATATGTTACAGGCCTCACATCACTGAAGAAGTGTTATAATTTTTAAACTGATTCTTATAACAACACTATTAATTTCATTCAGGGGAGGAAAGAAAAGGAAGATTCTACAGAAGTTTCTAAAATGTACCTGATTGTTGCTTATGAGAGTTATTCTATCATTGGAGATTTCTTATCAGAGAACAGTTACTACTTGCATCAGACCTGATACTACGGAAAGCTAAATCCTTTACTAGCCCAATGGAGTTGGTGATGGCAGATGTCAAGGAATTTTGAACTCTGTTCACATCACATAAACAACAAATATTGAAAGCAAAACATAAGAAAAAATATGAAGTTTCAAAATACACAAAGCAATCTTGCCTTGCTGCTATGAACCCACACAGCGAACTACGCATTTCACTATAAATTCTGTAGAAAACATGGGTTGCAAGCATGTAGAAAGGCTGGACATTTCATGAAGAAATATGAGTAACTGAATACTCATGTTTGACTTTCTTCAGAAAAGAAGGAAGGACTACATTCAGAACTTTCCATAGCTGTATTTCCATCCTGGACACAGGCTTCTGGATTACACCAGCTGGTTCAGGAGTTAGTGGCCACTCATCACCTTCAGCTTCCTTAGTGAGAGTTCCAGTGTCTGCTGTTGTAAAGGCAGTACAAAAAACCCCCACTTTGCTTTGCACAAGGGTTTGTCTGCTAAAATAAAAGACAATCAAATATAACATTTGGATGACAAACACCACCACTTATTGTTCTCTGTTAAAATGGGAGAAGTTTCACTTTAAGAGGTTAAAGCAGCCCATTAAAGCATCAGTGAAGAAACATCTTCTGATGAGATCTCTTACTGCTCGATGACAACTCTACCCCAAAGCAGATGAAAAAAAGACTATGAATATTTGTCTAGTTTTGTTGATATAGACCTGAGGTGACTGAGAATCACTTACACATATGAAATAATTCTTTATAGAGCATTGTGGAACAAATTTGTTTTTTCATTTCTCTTCTAAGTTACAGCATGTAAATTATTATTAGGATAGTAGACACCTGACAATTATTGTTGTCCTGACAGACTACTAGTTGTCTGTGTTTTTGGTGTCACATAGCTTTTGCAGACTGCATTGAAACCTTACCAGTCAATGTCCTGCTATTACAAATACACCACTGAAACTTAAGCATTGTTTTTTTGTCTTTGGTCTTTTATCACAGGAAGCAAGGTTGATTCAGAATTATGCTTCAATTGCTTAGCTTCCTGGATCATTGATTTGTAAAATTTCAGGATAGCCTTGGATTTCTCTTGTGGAAACTCCACTGAAAGAGCCAACCTCAGTCAACAGCAAGTCTAGTACTATTTGTTTTGGTGGCACCCATAGCTGAGACAAATTACTCCTCTGATTATGGACTTCTTGTGCAGTGGTGGCAGAACTCATTGCAAAAAATGAATGAAGAGGAAACAGAAAATGCGATGTCCCCAGGTTCACATATCAATGGCATGGAGGGAACTTTTACATTCATTACAAGTATGATTTAGATTTGTTTGACATGGTGATTTAAGAGAAACTATGGGAATGCTTAACAATCCAATGGCTAAATGTTCTCAAATGCCTTGACTGATCTTTAGTAGAGTTCTTCATACTAAGCAACAAGTTTCCCTTACAAGATGAATGTGTGAAATCAGATGGTTTTTGACTCACTGTCTTAGAAATGCTACAGGCAAAATGTGCGGTTTTACTGTTGGTCTGGACTTGGTATTGAAGTTAAGGCTGCTCTAAAACTTTGCTGCTTGACGGTCACATTATGGGACAGTAGCCATGTATTGCACTGTCTTTCCAATTTGTCCTTTTCCCTAATTCATTGTAAGAAGAGCTTGTGAGGGATGCCAAAGTTCCATTTGATCTTGCAGATCCTCCCTCTGATAAATTTCTTCAGGCAGGGATCGGATGTAGTGCTTATATTACCACTCACTTTCAGCAGCCAGAAGTGAATTCTTCTTTAGGTGTTCTGTGAAGCAGGAAGAGTTAGTGTCTGATAACAAATTGCAATATATTTCCTCAGGAGTTGAAGCTTTGCTAAGAGAGAAATACTGAATTGCAGAAGATTGTCAGTTTTTAAGATGGTGGAGGAATTGAATTCTTCAATATGTGTTTGAAAGAGATTTTACTGAAGCTAATATAGAAGAGCCTTAAAAATCTCTGCTGATGATTTGCTCTCTTCTCAGTGAGGTAATTCAAAAGGGAGGATTAAAACTTCAATGCCTTGCACTCTGGATCATGCCAGTTTTTTCATTTCATTGTCAGCTGCATAACTTCTGGAAGTAGGGACCAGGACCACTCATTCCTACCTTGTACTAAATGAGTGCCTGTATCACAAGGTCAGTGCTGGCATCTTCCTCATTTGCTCAACTTTTGATCCCATGACTCTGCTTTGGCAAGAGGGGTGAACAGCAACTTTAACCTATTGTAGTGTTTGTCTTCTGGGGAAGTTTGAAACCTGTCAGCTGGAAGAGAGCCTAAAACGCATTTTCCACTTTCTGAGTGACCTAACCACAGTGCTATTCTGAAGAACGTAGAGAGCAGCACTAATGCCATTACATCTCCTCCAGTCTTGGTTTCAAGGGTAGGTGTGATCAATTAAGCAGCTACTGTTAGAAGAGGACTCAGGCTCTGTAGAGGGGTGGGAGAATAAAGTCAGCTGCTTCCTGATGCTTTGTTTTGGCACTCACTTCTTGGCAGTAACTGGGTAGGATCTTACTTTTTAAGTGGTGTTTGAGGTGTCAGACTCCTATGGTTTTGATTCCTTTTTTTCTTGGTACAGGAGTCCTAAGGTTTGAAGGTACATAAAAGTCATGGAATATATTAGAAATGAAAGTTTTTAATTATGCTGGACATTCCCTAGCCTATTGCCATCAGGAGTAGAGGAGTGACAGCAATATGCATGGGAATGCCAAATGTAATTAAAAATGTTGGTTTCAAGTAGAATCTGTGAGTTTTCTGACACCTGCAATGTCACAGCCTTTAAATGGATCTCATCCCACTTGAAGGCTGACAACCTACCTGAGCCTCAGGAGAAGAGAATCAACTGGGATAAAATGAGAACTATGCCAAATCTTTGCTCTTTGAAATTCACACCGTGCTTTCTCTGAAGTCTGAAAATGTTCCATTCACACATTCTGCAACTGACAGTAAGCTGGGACAGTGTGTTTTGCCATGGCAGATAGTGCTGCGTGGCCATGGCACAGGCAAGAAAAAACCTGAAGCAGCCTGCTGTCCATGTGGAAATGCAAAACAAAATCATTATGCAAATCCACCTCTCTAATTCTCCATTGACAGAGGTGTTAAGTTTTTGAATGGATGCAGTGGATGTCCCAGATATATTCTATGGACACCAGATGGGGATCATCACACCTGATTTTAGAGATAAGTAATGTAAACAACCATATTTGATGTAGTCAGCCTTGACTCTTGTGATAGTCAGTAGAGAGAAATAGATGCACTTGCAAGACTTATGTTGTCTGATCTATTTTATGTGCATACTTTAGGATGGGAGAATTCACAGTGTAGAAGAACATATTTTCCCTCTATAAACAGTAAAATTTACAAGTCCAACACAACTGCAGATGTCTACATTGTAAAATTTTACAGTGGTGAATCAGATAAATCTAACCTTACGACTATATAACTGTGGTATCTTCAACCAAACTGGTGGTGGCTCAGCTGAAATCTTTGTGTTCAATCTGTTTTAATCTACAATAAAGTCATTCTGTATGCTGGAATCCCTCCTCATCTAAAGTTACACTGAGTGAGGATTTAAACCCTTTGCTTTAAATTCTTCTGTATCTCTCATAATCACTTGCACTTTGTCAAAAAAGCCCCTCAGAAGAGCTTGGGTTGGTTTTGTCTCCTTCATTTATTTTGAGACTTGGTTAAGATATTGCCAAGTTGTCCATGGTTGGACTTAGCAGGAGTGAGAATGAGGAATGAGGACCCACAATGGCGTAATAGAATTGCTTGGATTTATGATCAGACAAGTTAGGATGGAACTAGTGCAGCTACCCTTGCAGCCTGAACACTGGCAGGGAAGACACCTCATTCTTCTTGGTAACTTGTCTGCTGGTGTAGGAAGGTTAACTGCATCTTTTCAACATTTCAGCCCTGCAAAATGTTCTTCCATGGCTGATCTAGAACAAACCCTTATGAAGGCATTATATTGTCTCTCAAAGCAAAAGTTGCTTTTATGCTGGTGCTCTAGACAATTCAATGGCAATAATTTGACTCCTGTTTGATACTGTTCAAAATCAGACTAAACTAAATATTTTTCAGTATTTCTGGGTTTATAGGCACATTTTAACCATTTAAATATTGCTGCAATAACTTGAATTGATTTTAATTATCAGACAACTATCTACACAATAACCAGAATTATATTTTTTTATCTTCAGGAGGTAAAATCAGCTCTTTAGCTGTTACTTGGATTGCATAACTTCTGCACCATCTGACTTGCTAATGAGCTTGTCACCTACATACATTAATGCCAAAGATCTGATGTCAAGGACATACTATGTTGGTACAGGCTGTGCAGTCCAGAAGCTGATATGCTCACTCTCTGGGGAGACATCTGTCTAGCCAGTGTAAGCAGCATGCCCTGCTGTCATTCCAGAGGGAAAAAAATGCTAAGTGACAGCTTAACAAGAATTGAAACAGTGAGTGAGGAATAACAGAGAATAGTGGAAGAGAGAAAAACATAAAATATGGTTCCTTGCAAAAACTTATTTCACGAGAACTCAAATTTAAATGAGTCTATTTCTTCCTGCCTGCTTGCCAAAGAAAATTAAGCTCTTGTCTCAGAAAACAGGTTTGTTTTACAGATAAAACAGTGCTATTATTAATTAATTTCATTCTTGGTAGAAAGTGCCAGACAGAGATTATCACTAAAACAATACATTTACTGTTTCCGGAGTATTTCATCATTCTATCCAGCTAGCTAAAGAGGTTAGCAGGTTGTGACCTACAAAATGTGAAAAAGGACTAAATGAAATCACGGGAATTTGACAAAGCAGTGCCAGAGAGAGCTGACGAGACAAGGACAACAAGGAAAGAGCACTGGATCCCAGCTTTGGCTGGAAAGCATTTGGAGACCACTCTTTAAGACAGACCCAAATCCAAAGATGGAAGTGAAAGAACTGTGGCTAATCATTGTGCAGAATCAATCCAATTAGCTTAATGGTGATGGGAAAACGGGGCAGTTATTAAAAATGAAGATATATTGGGTTTTGCTTTGCTTTTTTAAAGGAAATTATGTTATCTGGACCAGTTTCAATGAACATGGCTTCAGTAGCCATTCTAACTCCTCCTTTGACTTCTGTTCTTCATCTTATTTGTATAATTTCATTTAGTACTAAGATTTGTTGGTCATTATTATATTCCTCTTGACATCATGATCCTACAAAGCCTTTTCCTTAAGACTCCAACTCAGGATTTACCCTGGCTTAATACTGCCTCTTTTCAGAAAAGTTTTGGAAAGTGTGTAAGAGCCTGACTTCTTCCTCTGCCACAGGTTAGGGCCAGAAGTGGTGCCTTATCACTATGGCACTAACTCCTGGGAGTCATTTTCTGCAGTACCCCAGTAGTCTGTCTGAAAAGCCTTTACTGCTGTCCTTCTTTTGTTGATCAGCAGCATTCTCAGCTGTGTTCAGTGGTTTATTTTAAGTGACTTTTTGGTGATCTTTGTCCCCCTCTTTGAGCAGAACAGTTTATTTGCAGTGTAGATGCAGCAATGCAGGCTTTATTCAAACACTTGCAAAAGTCTGACTGCAATATCATGGTGCTTAGCATATGGAAGTAGGCAGAATTTGTCTGTTTTTGCTGGAAAAAACCTTCCTTTCTGCTGTGGTTAGACTGCCACCAATATTCAGGCTAGTTAGTAAAGTGTAAGCTACAATGATGTCAGTCTGCAACTGCAGTGCAGACATAGCTAATGTCAGATTAACAATTCAGGTATATGAAAAGCTGAAATGCAATGTTGATTTTACATGATATTATTGGTTCTCATTGGAAATTCACTTCCTGATGGGGCATACTTATTTTTAAATAAATAGCATGCATTGCAGAGAACTTGCACAGCTGGGAGTCACAACAATCTCTCTCGGTAGCTTTTGCTAAATAGGCTGTGGGCACACATCCATCTCTTACTCAGGGTCATATTTTATTTACTTTGTTTTCAGTTGTGCCTATTCCTTATCCTAAGTTTTCTTTTATTGCTCATTTTCTTTGTGTCAGTTGTAATTTTCCAGGTCACTTTGTTCAGGCACCTTTTACCATATGCAGAGAGACACTGCAAATTGGAAATACACAACTTACAAGTATAGAATAATTGTTTAGTGGCTAACAGAAATACAAGATAGCAATGATTGCCATGCTATTCAGCTAAGTGTTATTGAGCTCACCACAGAGCTGTCACTGGTCATCAGTCATATGGGGAAGGGCTGGACTTCACTGCTCCCTGGAGCAGTCGTGGTGAGTTGCTATTTTCCAAATCCCTGGTTTTCCCTTTAAGATTTTATACCTTCCAAGGTTCATGTTTTCCCTTTTGAACTTCCCACCTTGAGCTGCTAGCAACCTGTCTCAGCATCTCTCTGCCTATGATTTTACCTTCCCTATCTTACCTGCTTCTCCTCTACATACCTTCTCAGTGCTCTTTCTCACAGCTTCACAGTTTCCTCAGCAGCCTTAGCCAAGATTACATGGCTGGGCTCTGTCAGAGCTGTGCTTCAGATTGCAGAGTGCTGAATCCCTCAGAGTGGTGGGACTCAAACTTCATCACATCATTCTTCATTTCGGAGTGTCTGACCATTTCTAGGACCAGATCCTGAAGAGCTCTGGAGATTTTTCTGGGCAGGTGTAGGCTTGTTAGGAGATAAATACTAACTTCAAACAGGTTGTTTTCTGAACTTGCAATGCCTTGTGGTTTATTACTCACTGCTAACTCTCTTCATTGGACCCTTTTACTTGTTTCTTAAAATGATTCCAAATACAAAGTAATCACAAGTATTCCTCCCCCAAACAAAACTGTTGCTTTTTTTTTTAAAAAAAAAACAAACCCCAAACTGTTCATTTATCACTGATGAAGAAGAGCTTATAGTTACCCAAATCTTCACCCAGTCTTTGCAGTTTACAAGTCTACCATTTTCTTTACCTCTTGTTAGACAGGAGAAACCTGTGGACTCCACAGAGGTCTTGGGCTACTTTATCTTGTTTCCCTCTGTGGGGTGGAAGATAGCTACACTGGGATTCAATGAGATTGCAGTATCTTTTTTAATTAAGCTGCCAAATCCAAATTCCCATATAGCTCTGTGGAGACCTGTCTAAGGCTTTGTGGGAGCCCTGAACTAACAGGGTTACAGCTGATTCGGTATGTTGCACATGCCTCTAGGTGCAGTTCTGACCTGATGCAGAGGGGTTTCCTCTCTACTCACTCATGGTGGAGACAAGACACGAAGTTGTTCTTAGAGCCTGGTCAACATCAAAATCAGCATGAATTTTGCTCTTTATCTCTCAGCAGGTTATGTAGCAGGACTCAGATTATAAACAATTTTAGGTAAGACAATAGGTTTTTCAGGTCTGTATGTGAGATTTGGGAAGGAACTATCTTGTATCAGTATTTAGGACATGAATCTTGTGTCATGTCTGTAAAATGTCATTTAGCACAGTGGACCAATTAGCCTCAGAGGTTTTCTTCCAGAAGGTGCTCTACAATGCCTTATACATTTGTTTGCAGATATTCAGCTTTCAAGAATCTCTAGCTCTTATTTACTAGAGACAGGTCTTTCAAAAGATCATACAGAGAAAAGAACATGTATTTTCTTGATTCCTGCTTGAAAGACACAATGCAAAACTAAATTGTATTTACACTATATTTAACTGAAATGGTACTTTCCTGACATATATAGTAATCTATAGCTGTCTAGATTTAAGTAGTGTTCCATGTATTTATTTTCATGTTTTCCTATTTTCCCAGTAAGGAATTTAATCCAAGGGAACACGTCATTTCTGCAGGCCAAAGAAAGGAACACTAGCTCCTTTTTCAGCACATGCTATAAAAAATTGAAGAAATCAGGTTTTGATAACAAACATTTGCCACTGCAAATGTGCCAAAGTGCCAGTACTGGTAAATGCTTGGCAACCACATTAATCACCATGAGAGAACAGGCTTACGCAGTCAGACATTGCGCTCTGGAAGTGCTTGGGCATGCATTCCATTTGTAGACAGATTTGTAATTTGAAGAACGGCTGGTTGCTGCTAGTCATTGGTGTACACTGTCCATTTTGAGCAGTGAATTCAGAGCTATTCAGCCTCAATGAATCCTGACAAGCAAAAATGGAGCCATATTCTATTTTCTGAAATACCTTCTCTCATTACACATTGGTTCTTCTGTGACAGCTTCTCCTCCTGCTGTCATAACTTCTTCCGCCATCCAGCTTCCAATGGGCTCAAAACTCAGAATATTTTATTGACTAATGACTGATGATATTCAGGGCTTCTGTACTCATATTATCAATGCTGTGTTCTTGTAATTCCTTTTTTATAACATATGATGGCACAGATGTAACTTTTGCAGTATTGAGTTTCTTTGGCTTTCCACAGGGTTTATTGTATGTTGCGATCGTGTTCACAGTTCATATTTATCAGGTGAACACCACTGTCAGTAGAATCCAAAGCATTGCAGCAGGAGATATTTGAGGTGCTGCACACAATCTGAGAATATCTGACGTCAACCATATCTCTGTCTTCAAGTAAACAACATATGAAGGTTTAGTTCATTTAAAAAGTAAGCAGAAGTTGAAGTGTGTATTGCATACCAGTCTCTTTAGACATTGTAGTATTTTACTCTAAATTCGATGAAAAGATTGGAAGGTATATTTGACAAGGATGGTTTTTTTCCACATGCTATCCTGACAGCCATATGATATATCAAGATAGGAAGTTAGAATAACAAATTTCCATAAGATATAAAAATTACTATTTAGCTGAGTTATACTGCCATTTCCCAAGTGAGATTATGAGACAATTCCAGAAGCACTGGAGTTGTCCTAATAATTTCCAGCTTTGTCATCATAAATAATCAGTGAGTATTCAGTCCTGGGGTTAAACCTTTTTGGTGAAAGGATGTCCTGTACCTAATACCTGATAATTCTTTAAATTATGTAACAAATCTTCCTATACTTTTGAACTACACACATTAAACTATTTTTTATGGATGCCAAACATTGCCACATATTTCTATTACTTGTAACCCCTGTACTGCCACTTCAGATCTAGTCAGTGGTTGACATATGATCTGAGGAAATACTGTGATCAGGGAACTAAACACCAGAAAATCTACAAAGTATGTTTAAAGATATTACTATGCCCTGTATGAATTAAAGGAGCAAGCAAGTACAAAAAGGAAAAGATAATACCCTGCACTTAGGTGTCGCCTGATTTTTCAAGGATTTGAACATTTGAAGCTCCATTTGGTTTCAGTAGGAACCAGGGTTCTTCAAATCAGTGAAAGTCAATCCAGCAGAAACTAGACTGTGACAGTCCATATCCGTTTGTGGCTGATTACTTCCCAAATCATGTTACAGAATAAAACAATATCTAAAAATGACTAATCTTTCAAATTCAAGGAAATGCTTCATGTATTTTCTGTGAAAAATTGGGAGTCTTCACTCTTCTTAGAATAAAAACTTACACAAAAGCTTCTCCTGAAATATGGTTAATAGACACAAAATTTGGTCATATAAAAATACTAATTACTTCTGGCTATTGAATTATGTAAAACAATGGAGTATCTCAGTGTTTAGACTATGACAACTTGAAAGCAAAGCTAAAGTTTGGAACTGGTAAGAGACATTTCATGGCAAAAAGGCATTGAACCAGTATCTTATGATTTTTTGGAGTCACAGGGTGTTCTGCAGTGGCAAGGAGGTGAAGAGAGAGATGCAGGTTCCTTTCTGCATCTTGATGAGAAAAGCTTGATAACAAATGGCTTAATAAGATAGCTGCTTCAATAAAATAGAATGAGAAGAGTTAGATAGTAAGTAAATCTTATGTCCCTTCAGATGCTGAGCACCCTGACTTTGTGCATCAGCAGACAGAGCCTGGATGGATTTTCCTACAGTGCACAGGTCCTGCCCATGGAGAGGACCTCTCCCTTTTAGCCCTTCAAGCTATTAATAATTTCCTTACAAGAGAACAGCTCTATTCATAAAAGATGTTCTCATGAAAACTTCTTGCTGCACTGTTAGGTAAAGGCGAGGCCACACAGGTGGCTTTGTTACAGTGAGCTGACCTCATCGTGCGGCCACGGATTTGTGCAGCACAAGGCAGGCCTGTGCCTGTTCAGGTTAACTGTGTGGATCACTAGCTCCCAAATGTGTAACAGCCTCCCAGTCAGGATCAATACATGGGGTTAGAGTTAGGGCTTTTTTGGCCAAGGAAGGGGATCTAACCTTTACCATCCCTTTTCACTATTTTCTTGGAGTCAGTAAGTCTGGAAATGGACCAAAAGAACATACAGGTTTGAATAAATACAAGTTTAAAGTATTAATCTAAGAATTTTAGCTTCCAAGCAAATTGAGTTAAATAGTAGCTGAAATATTTAGAGCAGAAAGAAATGGATATCACTTTAGTCAATGCAATTTTGGGTAGAGTTGAGTAGCATGATCTGGGAAAAAAGTAGACTGAAGCTGTTTAAGAGAGATATGGCAGGAGAAAGAGACAAATAACCAGAATCGCAGCTATCAGGACTGAAAGGCTAATGATATGTAAATAATTGGAAACAAAAAATTAAGTGTGTGTGCAGGTACCTTTTGAATATCTAAGCAGAAGACCATGAGTTTGTACGTCTCAGAATACAAATACAGAATAGCTATAGTTGCTTTGTTGGAGGATTGAAAGTGGTGAAGGACCCGGAAAATGGGAGTGCTAGAGGGCTGCAGTCAGACTGGAAAGCCAGGGAAAGCAGCTCCTTAGATACCTTAGTAGACAGGCACACTAGAGCCACACTGATGTGAGATCTAGAGGAGGGGACTGTGGGCTGCAAGAAAGTTAGAAGGCCTTGGGTCTTCAAAGGTGATTGGGTCTTTACAAGATACCTGTGGCTTTTGCTGCTCCCCCATGATGCTCTCAAATCCACAGGGGTCACAGGACTGGAACAGCTAATGAACATAGTCTATCACATCCCCCCTCTTGGTAGCAGGAGGATCTTCCCTTTGTTCCTTTCCCATGAGTTTTGTTAACATTCTGGCCTGAGGTACCTACAATGCCTGGACAGTGCATTAACTGAACTATGCAGTTATTAATAGGGTAGAAATAAGTAGGAGCTACTAGAATGCAGTTTTAAAGGGTGACATAAGCCCCCTAAATGGCTATTTTTGATGTGTGCAGAAGTCCAATTTAAAATTATTTACAGGAGATGAGAATGTGACACTGTTGATGTGACATTTTGAGTTTCACTTCTCCATGCCTGTTCTGTGTAATGATTGTTGAGTTAGTCTGCTTGCGTATGGTGAGAAAAACAGATTTTTTACTCTAGCTCTAAGCTATGCTGCAGGCAGATGGGAATATTTTCTTGAAATAGAAAATAGCTGTAATAAACAGGGAAATATAGATGAGTCTAATCATGATGGCTTCCATCAGATCTGACAGTCCTGCACTTACTGCCTGATTTATCAGAACAGCATGGATGTTTCCTTTTCCCTAAGGCATCTGGCTTGCAAAGTAGTTGATGGGTAATAATTAATTTTGAAAATTTTAGTTAATTTTAAAACAGGAGAATTTCAGCCAGTAACATTTTGGAAAAGTAACTTGTTTTCCTGAATAGCACTGGGACAGTTTATTCATATCATAAATATGTCTAATCACTGATTGCTCTTCCAGATGCATACCAGTACTGCAATTATTCCCATTTAAGAGTCTTTTACCCTGATTTGTTATTGATCATAATGATTTTTACACATGCATGCTTCCTCTTCATCCAGTAATCCTTGGGTATTTAAATTAACTGGCGATGGGCCCAAACCACAGGTTTGAGACTCAGATATGAGTCTTGTCTCCTTTCTCCCATTCACAGTGGGAGCTTTTTCCATAAGCGTTTAGTTCGGCTACATCCCACTTTGACCAATGCAGAAGTAAGAAGGAGGTGTGATATTTACATATGTGTTTATATGTGATATTGACATGTGTTTGTGTTACAGCCATTTGCAGAGACAGCTTTCCTTGTGGGACATAGGATATGGATGGAGTGTCAGTAAGACATACATCCCTTGTTCATTCAACATTTTCTAGTGGTATCTTGGGCACTGACAGGCATTGCTACAGCACCAATGAAAAGATCTGTCAATAAAAGAACAGGCCATCAAGATTTATTTCTTGCCTCCAATAACAGGTGTTTCTAAATGTTTCAAAGGAATGTGCAGGAAACCTCGAAGAAGAAAATTACAGAAAGATTCATGCAAAGGAAAGTTTCTTCACAAAAAAAATAATTTAAGGATGGCTTGCAGAGAAAAAAGGTGTTTGCAGTAATTTTATTTGTAAAGTAGAATTTGGATTCATGTTGCAACATTAATTTTAGGATTTTTTTCTCTAAGAGCTCTTCAAAAAGTATATCAAATTTACATTTTCAACACTGAAAAAAAATAACTTTATTCAATGTCCAGAACAAATCTTCTTAAGAAATTTATTTAAAAATGTTCAGTTCATGATTGATATTAATTTCCTTTTTTACGGGCTTTAAGTTTCATTTAAACTTCATACTGCAATTTATCCCTCAATTTAATTTCATATTTATTCCTCAATTAATGTCTTTTTGTAACTTCATGTTGCATTATATAATCACATTTTTCAATAATTTCTAATGTATACATTTAATTAATAACAAATTCCTATGCTTGTAAATGTATTATCATTATTCCATATTCATCATCAAAGCATCCCTTATTTAATAAATCATAATACTATTCTGACAAAGGCTTTCTTAATACACCTTATTGTATTTGTTATTTTTAGTACAGAAACAAACATTTGATATTTTTCTGAGGGAAGAATGAGAACAGCGGGAAGAAATCAGTGTTATTCAACCTAGATGGTCTACCATCATTATCAATATTGTGCCTCTAGCATTGGCTGTAGATAAAAACACTTGCATTTTGATTTATATCAGTATTTACAATAACTGAAATGGCCACTGCTTGATTTAAGTGAAGGCTCAGATACATATGCAATTTATCACAGCTATAAACCTTATATTGCCAGAGGAACATGGAAGAAATTTTGCTGTTTTTCCAAAATCAGACATTTATCATGGCCAATGTACTGTGGCATAATGAGTTGCTGTGCATTAACATGCAACAAGTATGCTTAAATCTCAGTAAGGATAGGTAATGCCAACTCCAAGTACCTCTCACCTACAGTGGGAAGAATTCTTCTGCTATATTCTTCCATCACTCCATCCTGAAGCTTTTCCTGTGAAAGAAGATGGTCTATGCTGTCCTCAAAGTTACTACAGATGCTGTAAGGTTATCAGCATGTCTATTCTGCCCTGCTGCCAGTGATTTAGAAAATGAAAATGACGAAGATCACAGGAAAGCATAGATAACAGCATCAGTATTTTGGGATTTTTCCTTCATTATTTTTTTTTAATATAGTTTTTGATTCTGAGCGAGATATTGGGCTGAAGTACCAGATAGGAGAGAAGCTATGATCACCTCAGTAAAGACCATGAAATCTGGAAACCTCCTTAGAAAAATCCATTCCTCTATTATTTTCAAACAGGCTTTGACTGTACGTGTTGGAGAGTTTACATAAACAGAACCTCAAATTTGCCCATTTCTATACAATATTTTTGACAAGTACTTTGGAGTTACACAAATTCAGATGACTCCCTGTTCTTGGTTTTCTTCACAGGCGCTGTACTTATGCTGGATACCCAAGGGGTTAAATCATATTTTACAAGTGCCTCTGTGTTCATGCAATTACCTGAATTTCCTATATACTGGTTTGGTTGTTGTTTTTTGTTTGGTTTTTTTTTTAATTGAGTATAGGAAAAGCACTCCATTTCTTTCTGTCAATGGCTTTTGGAGGAGGACACTTAACAGTGGCATTAATGGCTGGCAGCTTGGAGAAGTTTTCTCATCCCAAGGGCACTGGGTATTACAACAATTGACACAGAGGTGCTGGTATCAGCAACACTGAACTTCCTACCTTCACTGCTAGTGGCATTGATGGCCAGCTTAGAGGGGACTAGAGAATATCAACTGAGAAGCCTGGGGACTGAAATGGCAGGTTTTCTTCTTTTTTATTTAGATTTACCATTTTAAGTCACTCTTCATTGATGCCTGGGAAAGCTCCTAGCACAAAAATACACAAGAGAAAAAGTAAAATCGTGGAATGCACCAAACGAGTTCCTGGTGGTGACAAGGTCACTCCAAGAAATTAATTAATTAAATATTACAAGTGCCATTTTTATTTCCCATTCCAACCTGGTGTTTTAACAGTGCATTTACTATGCTCAAGAATGTGTCTTTGCAGAACAAGATAATTAATGTTTCTCATTTTTTTCCTCCTTATTCCTTAGAGAAAGCTGGAAGAGTCAGTAATAAAATTATTCTTGATTCTCCAGTGAGGAAAGATCAACCAGAATTTGCTTATGTCTGTTTTTCTTGCTCTTCCTATATATACCACAACTTTTAAAACGACGTCATAAATGACAGATGGCAGTGATAGATTCACCTATAGGCCAGATGGACTAGAGGCCTGTGGCAACATAAACTAGGATAGCATAGAGTAGTCAAAAGGGGAAAAGTGATTGCCTCAAGATTAAAGCCAGGTGATTAAATCTGGGGTGAGTGATTTTTTTTCCTTAATGAGTGATAAATTACCTTCAAAGCTTCTGCTTTTTGCCACAGTAACTAAAAGTAGGGATATTGCAATCAGTTTTCCATAACTGAAGCCTGTGATGCAGATTTTCCGTTAGGAAAAGTGGCTTCTGTTCTTCTCTAAATACGTATTTTTTCTTTATCAGCTAATCATGTGCATGATGAATGTCCTGCGGTGCAAGACAGCATAACAAATATTAAAATATTACTTATTCTAATGATCAAAGAAGAAAAAAATGAGCACCTACAAGTAATGGCTCCATTTGTCCTTACCCATGCTTGATGGTTGTGTGTGATTGCTACAAACCCAAATATGATTTTGGTCAGACTCCTGGGTTTGGCACTATCGTGTTGGGCTGCAGTGTTCACTGTCAGATCATGGTATGAATGATGGACATCTGTGGCTGCAATCTTATCACAGTGTCATCAGAGCAGCAGTACTGAACCCTTGGACTCAGGGTAGGGCAGAGGCCTTGTGTCAAGATACAGGACTTCTAGAGCTAAAGTAAGGACCACGACTAGAGAAAAAGCATGAAGAATTAGGTATGTTGTGGTGCAGACATTCACTGCTGGGCTACAAAATACCTGGAAGGCAAAGGCAAATATTTTAAAGATTTCAATTAGGACATTAAGTGAGATTAGAACAGTTTTGATTTCTCCTTTGGATGACAGAAAGTGTGATTTGATCAGCAAGCTATTTTCTTCCTAGTAATTTCTTTTAAAATAATATGGCAGAAACTAACTTTCTTTAACTCTGGTTATTAATTAATATTCAGCACTGGATATTGCTTAGAAGTTTTTTGTATATTGGCTTTTTTGAAGTGAAGTGTAAGAAGGATATGCAGTAGTTTGAGATGGTTTTTTTCCTGTTTACCATAAAAATGAGCCAAACTTTTATATGGCTTCCTCTTCGGAAGAGAAACATGTTGTGCGTATTGACTGGTGGATAAGCAACCATTAGTGCCACTAGCAATAAACTGCCATGAGAGGAAGCTCACTTAAACTGTCATCATGCTTGGGATGGAAAGGCTCTGTTTTGTAAGGAAAAGTTTTCCAAACTTGCTTTTCAGATTAGCAATTCTTTAAAATGTTGTGAAAGTCTTTTTAGCATTCAAGAGCTTTTACATTTGTGCTATGCATTATCAAATAATGCAGTAGGTGTCATTTTCTTTCTTCAGGTAATTTCCCTTGGAAATTATGTTGATTTGCGGCTGCCTTAACCTGCTTGGAGACAGGTTTTTCTAAGGTTAGCTACATAATGACAAAAATACAGCATTGCTTACCCAGAAGCATGGCAAATCTGCAAAGCAGGACCCTGGAACATCCTGGGCAAATGCCCAGCTCCCCTGCATGTCTTCTGATGTAGCCAGAAAGGACTGGAGGGAACTGTGCAGACAGCATGGAGAGGTGGCACCACAAGGGCCAAAGGAAGCAGAAATGTCCTCCAGGGGCCATAGGTGGCACTGAAGGCTCTTGGGCACACTGTGACTCTCCACTGAAAGAGTGTTTCTGCTACATTAATTGATGTTAGACAAAGTCTAATGGCTTTGCAGAAGTTCACAATGCAGCACAAGAGTCCAATTCAACCACTTCCTGAATCAGTGTAAAGCAGAGCAATTAAAGAACAAGCAGTGTCATTGTTACCATGGCCCTGCACTGGTTTCATGTTCTCATAACCCTCTGTAATCACAGTCTTGATTTATACAGCAGCACACACTGTGAAAGCTGTCTGGTACATTTTATGTCATTTTACTTTTCTTATTTTGTAGTGTTCTGTATGGCAGTATACTGTGACAAAATATACAGCAACCACTACAACAAACACCTTGACCACAGAGCAGTTTCTGTTGTGGTGGATGTGTCTACAGGCTCTGAATCACATTCGCTGAGCAAGGAGTTGCAGTGGTTCAGGACACAATGGTCCTGTGGAACGGAATAACCTTCTGCTGGAGGTTGTCAGCAGAAGGAAGCAGCCAGCTTGCCCTAGGTGGTTCAGTTTGCAAACCAGTGTTTCAGCATCCTTTCAGAGGCAGGTTAGGCAGTTAGCAGCCCTTTGTATTGGCATGGCTGATGTAGGAACAGGCTGCTTTTTAATGACTTTGCTGTGGGAGTGGTAGCCTTCAACAGAGTCAAGGAAACAAACTGTTGAGGTTGATAACGTTTAAAACACATTACCAGCAGCCATCTGTCAGAGCTCACAGTAGAGGATATTACAGAAAGAAAAAGCTCTTCTGTGGGCAGCAGCATTGAAAAAGCCTGATTTTCTAGCAATTTCTTGTGCTGTTTCCATTAAACACTCCTTCACTGGCACTTCTTAGCTACTTCACATGCTCCAATGTTTGTATCTCAGCCCTCAGTATCCCCCCAAAACGGTCCTTCTGATCACATATTTTAACTGTGATTGCAAATTCTTTCAGGTAAAATGAAAAGAAAAAAGAGCAGGAAAAACATTGTATAGCCTGTTTTTTATCTGATCTGATAGCTTGATACCATTAATATATTAAAAAAAATCCATTGAAGTGGCTTTTTTTATAGGAATGGTGTTTTAACTAAATGAAGTAAAAAATGTCAGCTAGCTATTGACTTCTGAGCAATTTGGAGTAAGGAAGCATCCTATGATCATCTTAAAGTCTGTCTTGGCAAAACAGCACAGGCTTCTAGTTTATTATTAAAAATACTGTAGGAAAAAGATATTCTTTTTAGTCTTTCACAGAAAAAAGTTCATTTTTTTCCAGAGGCAAAAAAAAATTCTACACAATTTGTCTCTACTGAAATAAATAAATATAGGCTTGAACAAACCTAGGAAAATAGATGGGGAAGGGTGGAGTTTCATGAAGTATCCTACATCTGTCTAAACACACTAACTCTCAGAAAAATGCAATGCTGTACCTTTTGTAATATCATGGTTACTCACTTTACACCTGCAAAAAGAAATAGAGTTGAAGCAATTAGTTCCCCCTCTCAGAAGTCTGTTTTGTGGAGTAGTGGAGTGCTTACCAGCATGCAATTTTTTCTGATTTTCCATACTTGACTCTTTGGAGACAAAAACTGCAAGATGAGACAGCATGCATTTTGATCAGGTGAGACTGGTGCAGAAACTGGATCCCAGTACATATACTGCAGATCTCTTAGTGAAACAGGCATTGCAAAAATAGCTTATTTATTTCTGAATGTCCACATTTGTGTTATGGTCAAGAATAGCTTCATTTTATTTACATTTATGCAGATGTAGCTTTTGAATCTTCTGAAAGAATTGGAAAAGGAAGATAAGAGGGAGAGGGGGTGAGAGAGACATAGAAGGCAGAGAATGAAGAAGGTATGTAAATGTAATAGAGACACAAATTAAGACTGGTCTGAGACAGAGAAGGAAACATGAACAAGACAATAATGGTGCAGGAGTTAGAAGAGAATTTCCTAAATGAAAGTAGAGAAAAATATGAAAAAGAAAATCTATGGAGACATGAAAAAGGAATATGAAAATAAAGTTTTCCATTATAAGTAAAGTTTCAGATTTAGTATATGTTGTATGCATCAACTGACATGATCCGATCTCAATAATTTTTACTTGTTACTTTAGCTCACAGTCATGGGTAGAATGGTAATGTCTGAAGAGGTGGGAAGACACAGATCAAAAATGTTGCTGTGCTAGAGTATTTGCAATCTGAAGTCAAAACAGAAGACAACGCATGATACAGACAAAAGGAGAACACAAGGAAATGTTTAGACAGCAGTAACTGAAGGTATTTAACTGGTCTGACTTGTGTCAGGTGTTTCTAAATGTCACAGGAGGATTTAAGTGGGAATTTGAAGTACAACATTGAAGTAGGTTTGAAAATAGTTATTGGAAGGTCTTCTCAAGCATGAACAGCAATAAGGAAGGAAAACTCTGAGTGTAAAGTTAAGAGGCAGTTGTGACTGAGTGGCTAATGCGTCACAAATGATGAGGAAACCAGCAGATACATTTTGATACTGTTAAGAGAGAGAGGTGGAGAATGACCTTCAAAATGGAGATGACTAAATTGTGTTAGAGTCTGAAGAGAAGAACATGCTAGCGGAGAAATAGAGTGGTGAAAGGGCAGAAGGACTAGGTTGAAATTTGATTTTTGCTGTGCTAATCTCAATGGATATGAGCAGAACAAAACTGCATTCCTTGAGACCAAAGAAATAGATATTGCAATAACAGAAATTATGAGAGTTTGGGTGAGACTTTCAACTAGGTGGTTGGATGAGACCTGTATTAAACGTTTTTGTGTAGAAACAAGTATTTAGGTGTAGTCTTGAGGCCAAAGAAAGAATGGTACTCTATATATGGTTTTGAATAAGAGAAGAAAAGGTGGGACTGTAGGAAATGATTTATGAGGAACATAGCGGAGAGAGATCAATGGTGAATGTATATCCAGTGCTTGCACAACTCATCTAGGTCTGAGACCTTGTCCCAAGACTGATGATGTAAAGAACGATCTTTGCATTGTCTTCACTGCATTGTATGAAGACAACATTGACTATTTACTCAATGAATGTTTAGGAGCATACACTATATTACTGTCATAAGTTATTATTTTTAAGATTTACTGGCTCGAACAGCCTTTCCTGATTTTCATCATGCATTTGAATCTTAGCACAACATGGGTTAATTGAAAAAGTATTCAATGAGGTGACCAGAGGGAAACATGTTCATAATTACGTTGGCCTTTGGACACTTGACATAGTAACACATGTTAGGAGCAGAAATTGTATCATCTGAGGACTCTGTAGGGACTTGCTGGAACTGACCTTGAAATTCAGATCTTTTGTTCATGGAAACAACTGCAGAAAAAGACACTTATGCCCAGGGATCCTGTTCCACTCTTTCATCATCAGAAGGGTGATGTTACTAAAGCTTTATCAAAGTAGCCACAGATTTTTGCCAGCAAGCGAGGCTCAGAACCACAGACATGAAATGATTTTAAGAACCAGGCTGAAATATGCTCTGGTGAATATTTCTGACAGCCCTAAAAGGCATTAAACATCTCTCTGCAGTGTGCAGTGAAGTGTCCTGGAATTTCACCAGAAAATGGATTTTCTTATGGTTATCAGGGTGTATCAGGAGTTCCAAGGCAGAGAAGCTTTTTAGGCTGTTTTGGCAAAATGTTCTCAAGCTGATATTTGGGGGCTTTATGTAGGCATTCCTGCCACTAGCAGGATTGAAATGAAAATTTATGTGTTAAAATTGTGTGGAAATATGCTATACATATGAAGCTACATTGAGAAAGTAAAGAAGAAAATGTAATATCTGATGAGGATAGTAGAATGAAAAGTGAATCTTTATAAACTTGTGCTTGTTTTTAGAAAATTAAAATTGTTTTACTCATTCCTGGCTAGCATTCTCTACGTTAAAGTAAATTTTAAATGGCAAAGGTCTGTGCATTCAAATGTAATTCATTGAACAAAACAGGAAATTAGTTATAGTTGAAGTTTTTTTCAATAAAATTTGGTGAACAGTTTTACTGGAAAAGTTCAAATATACTTGAGCAGCTTCTGTGAAGAAAATTGAAGATATTTTGTTCTGAAAAATTGTAGCTGCCCTTTCTCATTCTTCAAATAGATATTCCTATATATTGTGCATATGTGTAGTGAATATAATAATTAGAATAAGTGACTGCTATTTCAGTTAAACGTAATGTTCTCTTAAAGTGGATAATTATCAATATTATTTTCTAGGTGCTACTACAGGTTGTATTTTGCACTGTCACAATAATTTTCTTTGCCTGTTTTTTACTGCTTGCTTTCTGAAAACATTTATTCATAAGTGACATTTTATGCCTCATGCAACTATTGCATGTCATCATGTGGTTGGAAAACCACAGAGGCAGACAGATATGAACTGATCATCCTGAACAATTCTGCTGTTCAGTACAATATATAGGAATTACAGATGCGCAAATTCTGCACATTTTAAAAGAATATTGGCTACACAGTTGTGTCTCAAATCTTAAAAGAATCATTTACTTTAGATCTGCCATTCTTCCTTGTCTTTTTGTTTTCAATAGATTTTCAAATACCTGAATTTCTGTGCAGAGAATGGTCCAGGATGATCATGACATCACATGCCTGAGTATTCACAAGTGGAGAGGTACATATTTATAGAATATGACTCTCAAGAGAAGAGAGGAGCAGGAGAACAGGCTCCTCAGGACCAGTTCTTAAGTCCAATTATTGAGTGCTAAAATAGCTGGATGAAATTCCTTTAGGCATTTGACTGACAAAAGTGTTTTTCCAAACACATCACCAAATTAGTCTAGCTTCTTAACACTCACAGAATTTTTTCTTGCCTTTGTTCTGGTTATGTACATGTGTACCCACACATGTGAACACACAGAGAAATGCAATCCTACACACATTCTTAGGACTTTTTGCAGGTACACAGCTGTGGGCTGAGCAAAATCTAAAGCAAAGAAATTCAGAGCTACAATTATTGCAACTGCCCAGAAAAAATTACTCTCAGGTAACAAAATAGGCCCCAGTTCTTGTGTACAGATGTTGATCAATGCTATTCTTTGTTTCCAGTCTCAAGATTCTGAGATGAATTCTTCCAGACTCTGTTGGTTTGTGTGGGAACAACCAAATTTGTGACCCCAAACCCAGTCTCCTGCTTTGTTGCATATATAAACAGACCACTGGCAAATCAGGTAGTGCTTCTCTTTTCCTTCCCTGATAAAGCCATACCATTGTATTGCATGGAGAATAAAATAAAGTAAATGCATTATCTGTCATTATTACTTGTTACCTGATTTACTGCTTATAATTTACATGATTATGTCTAGATAAATTAAATTTGATAAAATGGGTGATTAAAACAGCAAGTTAAATGAACCAGCTGAAGGGGAGCAATCACTGGTAATGAAAGAAGATAACAGAATGCACTGAAATAATTACTTTTTATTTTCTAATGAAGAGTTCTTCTTTCCTTTTTTTCCCTTATTTTTCTTTCTGCTGTTGGCAAGTAGCTTACTTAAATATTCTTGAAGATCATTGTTTGTTTTTAAATTGAATAAGAAAACAGAAGTTGTAGGCATTTCTGTGATTAATCATTTGTACTTTTTGTGAAATCTTGGTGTGTAAAATGGCAACACAAAGTCATATATCATGTCTTGAGTAAATAAAACAGTGGCTGCAGTAAAACCAACAAAGACACTGCTGTCATACAAAGGTCAGTGGCATTTAGGAACTGAAATATTTGCAAAGCTTCATTAATTTTACCATTAACTCCCCAGTACTGACACATATATGAACTGTTCTCTTTGACTATTATGATGATAATTTTGTAACCTCAGGTTCAGACTCCCTTACAAGACTTTGTGAGGAACTGTCCCATTTGTTCTTTGGCTCAGAATTCCCTTCTACTCTGTTTAAGGAGAGCAACTCATGCAATCTCTATCCACTCCTATTCCTAAGTCCAGTATTCCACACTTGGCACCTAATATCCTGATGTATTTGTCCTGGAGCAGAATAAAGAAAATTTCTTTCATTACTGATGTTTGCAGCAAATATGATTTGCAGTAAATGTTTGCAGCAAATATGATAGATTTTATGCCATTTGACTTTCTGGCACTGCAGTCCCACATGATCTCTTCCTTAAATGGCTTCTTCTTGCTAATAATGATAGTTTCTGATACTTTAGGTGTATGAGCAAAGCTCTAATGTTACTGGAATTTAAAAGTCCTTTGAAGTCTGCTGGTCATTCTTCTGTTGGCCAGGAGATATTTTTGTATGTATATTCTTAGCCATGGAAGTTTATTACAGAATTTGTAATTTCTGTTATTACAGAATTTGTAAGCAGATACACTGAGGTTTGACTCTGTGTGGCTTCTTTTGAAAACACAGCACAGAAAATGAAAGGTGAAAGGTAAACAAATATGCTTTTAAGCGCTGCAAGTACCAGGTCAGACTGTAGGCAGTTCACACCTTAAGGTGAAATAATATTCTGAATATATGCACTATCCACAGGGTCTATGGAAAGGAGTGTACTGAATGACCCAACTATTGTTTTGCACAGATACTCATGGACAGAGCATTTTTTAAAATTCATAATTTATTAAGATCTTTTACATAAGGACATGCTTGTTTATGTAATCAGATTTCCTGAATGGGATGGTTGGTCGTTGTCCATAAGGTCATGAGGGTCTTTGTTACAAACATCCCTTGCAGTGACAACTTCAGCTGTATCAAATGAGATTCTTTGAACTGTTCCAGCAAATTCTTATAATTCAGCTGGGTCATGGTCCTGTGTGACTAGTCCAACATATGCATGAACTGTTGCTATTGATTGTCTTGAATTCTTTGCAAAAAATGTCCTGTATTAACTAAATACAAAATACTGTCCTGTGTGACCATTTTTGCATCTTCAGGAACAGTTGCTACTGACTATTTAAAATAATCTATATAAAGTTTGGTCAACTCTATGACAGAAACTGCCTGGAGGAGTCCCTGGGACTGTCAGTTTCTCCACTCAGGGAGTTAATCAGCACACCTTAAACACAAAAATAGTGTCTAGTAATTGGACTAAGCACAGCAGAATCTGTCTGGTGAAGTGATTGTCCAAAATTCCCACTTGGGGAGTTCCTGTAAGGGTTAGTCAAATGCTTTGTTGTTGACTTTAGTCAGTCACCTCTGGCAAGTCAATATTTGTATCAAATAAGCTGGTCAAACAACTTGTCTCCCCTGTGCAGGAACTAGTTGAGGAGTTCCTGGGCCACCCAGGCAAATGATGCTTAAATGTGCTGGATGTGCACACAGACACAGCCCTCACACCTGTCACGTTAAAAAAAAGGGGAGACGAAAGGAAAGGGAAAACCTCTGCGAGGTGGCTGGGGGAAAGCCCTCCCATCGAGTCATACAACTTTCTCTGTCCAGAGTTCTATACCAAGAACTTGTACCGAAACAGATTCACAAAGTCATAAGAAGCCAACTTTGTCTGTCCCAGAGCCCTACTAAGAGCTTTCACCAAAAAAGATGCACAAAGCTGTAAGATGCAAACTTTGTCCAGAGTCCTACTAAGGACTTGCACCGAAACAGATTCACAAAGTCATAACAAGATAACTTTGTCCGTATCAGAGTCCTAAGGACTTGCACTGAAACAGATGCACAAAGTTGCAAAAATAGAGTTTATTAAGGCAACAGAGACAACAGGTTCGGAATTGCTGTTGATAAATGCACTGACTGCAAGAACACTATTAATGATATTGCTAGCACCAATAGTAAATAATACAACCCAGAGATATTTCCACTCTGAAGGTGAAAGGCACAAATGCATACCCAGATAGGCATCTCTGCCTGGAATAGAGGAAGAGAACACAGTCCATCGACTGCTTTGTCCGTCTTTCTGGTTCTTCTTCTCCCTCCTGTTCTCACTGTGTGTATGTCTGATTGAATGTGTGTGAATGAATGTGTGAGTGTGTATGAGTCTGTAAATGTGTGTGTGAGTGAGTTTGTAAATGTGAGTCCCAATGATCCTTTTTCCTGTCTTTTATCCCCAAAGCTACAAGGTTCCCACCCACAGGTGACATGTAGTATGATTTGGGTGGAGAGACGAGTGCTATAGTCATACATGTATAGCATGTACACCAAAATCTTCATTAGCATAGATGAGGGTGTCAACTTTTCCTAGGTAAATGAAGAAAAGGTTACCCTTTGGGCAACATGGCTCCTTGAAACAAAGGACTGTTATCAGTAAATGAAGTCAAGGACTGTTATCGGTTTTATCTTGCTAGTCAAGCAGAAGTCTTTGCCTCTACAAAGGCCTCAGTTCATAAGGCATCCCGTGCTAAACAGAAAGGTTTATCCCTTCCTGGAGTACACAAGAATTAGCAAGGTTTTTTGTGGATTCTTTGTATAGAGCCGTCTAGGAATTTCCTCAGATTCCACAAAACCCAGCTACACTGCAACTGGAAGTTGAATTTTCTCCTTTTATCATAATTTAAACTTAAATTCCATGGATTTGTCACAATTAACAGAACTTCAGAGAAAAGACAGTCTCATTGTGATAATTACGTTTTGACTCTTTCAAAAAATTCAAGTTGTGACAAGTACACTTAACAATATTCAGTCTGCCAAGGACTGTACTGTCATCACTGAAAATATGTAGTTAGTTTAATATTGAGTTTAACTGGCTCTTAAAACACATGCAAACTCTTGGAACATTATATGTTAACATCTGCAACACTAACGACCGATTACTTACAGTCAATATTGTAATTCAAGGTATTTCCTAATCATGTAGGAATGCAGTGCAGACAGCATTATGGATCACACTTAATACAAAGGCCAACTGCTGCTCTGTGTCTTCCTGTCCTGTGAAAGGTTATACCCAAATATACCCAAATGTAGCTGCATACCTCTCACTTCCATAGGAATTTCTTTTCATCATGAAGGTGCAACTGGAATAGTCACATCTAGGTTTTTATAGTCCTATGAGAGATTCCAACTGCACTTCTATAAAAATACATTTTATGAAAAGAGATGGAATTAGTTTATGTTTAAAATATATGTTTAAATATTGATAAATATTCTCTGATATGTTATAACAATAAATGCATGTTTGATGTTTGAAAGTTTTAGGATTTACAGTTGTTCATTTCTTGATATTTAATTGCTTCAGTAGACTAATTTTAATTGTTCCTGTTGCAGCAGTCACTGAGTCTCAAATTCAAAAATTGTATAGTAATTCAGTTGTCCTCTGAATAATTATTTTGTTAAATTTGTACATGAAATCCAGTCCTTACAATGTGAAGTAGTGACATTTTAATCTTTCAAATCTCAAAACATTTAACTAAGAAGTAGCTACTTATGTCTTCATAATATAAAGTCTCATGCATTATGTTGTCTGCTTTAAAGACAAATATTCACACAGTTACCTAGTAGCAAATGCAATAAAGTTCATGATAGCATTTGAGGTACAACAAAAATAAATTATTATACCTATTCAACAGAAATACAATGATATTTGGATGTTGAAATTCTGCCATGTTGAAGGAAGAGGAAATACTTGTTTTGGAGGCTGATTTAAGCACTTTCAGCTGTCTTTTGGAGAGCCTGTAGGTTTCCAATGTTGCAGGCACTCCCAGGAAAGGTACATTGGCATAGGCATAGGCTAGGTAGTCAGAGGGCAAGAAACTGTAATTTATTTTTTGTCTGCCATCAGTTTACGTCCACACAGATGAAACGTTGCTCTCACTGGAGTCAGTAACAAAATCCTTGTAAAGGATGCATGTGTTTGTGTGTCTTTGGGCATATGCTTCTTTATGTGTGTATATACCTATGGGCACACACACCAATAGGGAAAGTTCTGATCAAATCATTTTACCTGATTTAACAAATAGGAGGTATGATGTCACGATGTCTGCCCATGTTATCAGTGTTAAGTGGTTGAGTATGTGGCTGCATTTCAAGTCTTGTAGGTCAGCACAAAGCATGTGTGTAGCTTATATGTAAGGTAGATTACATCTATAGGAAAAGGACAATTACAAGCCAAATGTGTTACATTTATGTGTGTGTGTAGGGCTAACGTTATAAATATATCACAGAGTGCTACCATAAGAAACCGAAATGGTCAGTGTGCTGCCAAGTTTCACTCCTGTTCTGAGCACTTCATCTATAAAAGCAAAGTCATGTGCCTTTTTACAATGGATAGCAATCTCAATATTGCTTGCAATAGCGGTAACAAAGGTGAAGCAATGGAAAATTGTATCTGATCTTCAAAGAACTTGCCCTGATTTAGACACTTAATTCCAGTCAACTTTTATAAGCAAGCACTGTGCCCATGGGTATTAAAGCTGCCGTTGTAGAATTTATACAGCAGTGGGTTTGGTGAAAGCTTTTAACAGTATATGGAGATAATAACATATGAGGTCTGATTCTCATTTCAGATATACCAATACGCGGAGCTGACTCACTGGCTTCAGTGGGATTACTTACATTTATGTCAGTGTAAACACAAGAGAATCACCCTGTTTGTCACCAAAGGTTACTGTCTGCTGGCTCTTGGGTGACACATTTTTCTGGAAAGCTGAAGAGGGGCAGTGGAACTTTGAAGCATCCTCTTTTTTTTTTTTTTTTTTTGTGGCAGGACTGGCAGGGCAAGAGAAGGTTATGAAGATTAAGCCACTAATGGCAAAGGAGGCAGATCTAGCACAGGAACAAGGTGTAGAGACACTGCCAAGCAAAAGCAATTAAACTCAGGTAAGTGTGCTTACAAATAATTCTGTGTCTTACTAACTTTGCAGTGTAACTCCACAAAGTTTCTCCACAAGAGTAAATGAATGGTGTTTGAGAAAAAGAGGTCAAAGAGAAAACAGAGGAAAACATATAACAGAAAAATAAACAGAAAAAAAGGCAAGAAAAAGAGAAAAGAAGAAATAAAAAGGAATAAACCAAAGAGGTTAAAGAAGAAGAGAAAGATTTTGTATTTTCTGCCAAAATCAACATATCTTCTCACTCAGGTTGGGGAGTGCTGTGCAGAGAGCAGCTCAATAAAGGTGACAGGAGGTCTCCTGTGTTGTTTCAGACAAACATTTCTTGCATTTACATCTAGTGCAAAATTATTTTGCTTTAAAAAGTGGGCACTGCAGCTGACATCTACAGGTGTATTTATAGTCCAACACATCACCAATTATTTAATTTACATTTCCATAGTAACTATTAGCAGAATCCAGGCAAAGAAAATATGTGCAGCCATTGTTCAACAATTACCCTGCCACATACCTAGCATTGTTCAGTTGTATGCAGCAGTTTAAAAATACACATCTGTGAGGCTTTTTGCTACTGTTATTTCATTCTGTCATGGGAGCACCTGGAGTTCCTGCCTATAAAATATACAAAACCACAGGAAAATGCTATTCTCCAATCCAGAGAACCAGCAGTCCAGATTTATAATAAGATGCAAAAGGCATGCAGATGCATAAGAGTGAGAACTCAAGCAAGGGACTAAGGTGACTATAACCATGGGTTTCCTCACATACATATAAAGTGGTCACAGAAGCCACAGATTGCACCCAGCATCCCTCAAGCCACACGCCAGCGACCTGTCAACACTGTGTTAGGAAAAGCTGTGAGAGAGGAACTTAGAACATAAAAAGTTGAGACCACAATGTTGGCATAGAATATTTTTGCTCTCAAACTTACATTCATCTTTAAGTTGAGGAATACTAATGAGAGTAAGGACCACAATCACAGACAAAACAAAATAACTAAGTTCTTTTATAATACTAGGAAAAATCTCATTGGTCTTTTTTTCAAAGGAAGCAGAGACCGAATGGACAGGGGTTCTACTGGAGTGGTCAGGGTAATAAAATTGTCCTTTCAATAGGCTACTGGCAAGGTTTTACAATGGATCTTTAGAGCTCACTTTCTGCTAACCACTGAGGTGAAAAGAGCATTCAAGTCCTGTTGATGGCCAGGGTGAAAAATGGTGATGTTTTAATGCTGGAAAGTGTCTCTGCAAACACACTTTCTCTTTCCGCCATCAACTATCATTTTCCCCTCACTGACTATGAAAGAAGTGGTTGCCTCAGGTAATTATGTGTACAGGAAGAAATTCTCACTGCTTTCTGAATATCACCAATAACACGTTTAAGTGATTTACTGTACCTTGTAATTGGTTTTCTGAAAATATGAATATTTTACTGCCACTGTGGCAACTCTCCATAGCATCTATAATAGTGACATTCTGCAGGACGTGATTAATGAGTTTTATTTTTTGCTCTGTCTAGAAGTAAGGTTAGAAATTTTTAAATCATTTTCTTTCTCAGAACATGCAAAAAGATCATAAAGCTGCATCTGATCAAAGTCTGAAAGGATTTCTGAGGGGCCAAGCAACCAAATGCACGCAGTAAATATTAGTAACAAGCTAAAAGAAGACCATCATGCATGAAGCAATGACATTTTAATATCATACACTTCTTAGCAGCTAATTTTGGAAGGAGGAATGAGCCCATCTCTGAGTGTACTATGTGAGAACAGGAAAGCAAAGAGTGTCTACAAACTTCAAAGCCTACTTTACTGTAATGGGTTCCTTTGAAACACCTTAAAAATGTGGGGTAAAATATCAGAAAGGTGAGGTAAGCCTCTTGGTATTCTGTGCAAAAGCAAAAAAAAACCCCAGCTTTGTAACACGTATTGGAACTGAGATGGTGCCGAACACTGAGTTTGACACTTGCTCTGGAAGGTATGGAACCTTGAGAAGATATTTTGCTATACATTTCTCCTTGCTTACAAGTAGGAAAAAATAGATGATTGTAAAATAAGCCCTTTGTATTGAACACCCTCCATGCTGTTTTAAAGAATCTAGTTTCTAGATCACATTAGGAAGGGTTCTTAAATGGAAATAATAAGAATAATGTGTAATTTCAGGTTCCTTAGCACCTAATACAATTCACAATCCCAGGTGAGGCACCCATGCTCTCTCATATAAAGCAAGAAAACTACAAGCCTAAAAAAAGGGGTTTTTTAAAGCAGAAATGCAAAGGAGAATAAGTGTTTGCATCCTGCCTTTGACAGACAGTTAATCTCTCTGAGCTAGAAATGGGTACCTCTTTCATAACAAGGAACTGAGCTTACTTATTTTCAGTCTTCAAAGTGAAATTGTTTATTCCAAGAGATGACTGGAGGAGCGAGTCCTGATGTCCTTTTAACCACTAGGCTGGTAGCTAGAGTACTTATGAAGATGTGAAAGACTTAAGGCCTGACCTTAGGGCTTTGTTTTAATAGCAACAGGAGGTGGTTCTGAGTGGGCTTTACCAATATGCCCCATGGAAATAAATTGAATTTCCATTCACTAATTATTTACAAGCTAGTTAATAGTCATATATGCCTCTTCTACTATATATCAGACAGTCTCATAAGAATAGTCTGCAAAACTTTAAAACATTTGAAGGAAAAGACAGAGAGGCAGATGGAAAATAGGAAAAAAAGGCAATGGGGGATAATGTATGACAGATCATGTCAGAACAACTTGATCTCTGTCTTCGTTGACATAGCAAGCACTATGGGCAAAGAAAAGAGAGCAAAATCTTAAAGGATAAATTCACCTGCCCCAAAATACAGTTTGCTGGGGATGATAGAGCACAACAGAGGAGCTGGAAAGCAGAAAAAAGATTGAGTAACAGGGAGACTGCTAAAAAGAGAACAGTGTTGCTGAAAGAAAGTAGCTAGTGTAATTCCTCAAGGATAGATCTTGAGGCCGGTTACATGTAATGTTTTTATTGGTGACCTTGGCACAAAAAGTAGCTGTGTGCTGATGAAATTTGCTGATGACACAAAGCTGGGAGCAGTAATCGGTATGGAGGAGCATTAGAATTTCATACAGGAAGAGCTGGATGACCTTGAGGACTGGATTAAGAGGAACAGGAGGATAACATGTAATACCAAGGGCAAGGTCATGCATTTGGGGACTAAGAAGAAGAATGACTACCATAAACTGGGGACACAACAGGTGCAAATAAGAAAGGAGGGCACTTTTGTGAGGGAAAGTCAACCACTGAATGCCAGTCAGCCACTTAAAGGACATGACTGTTAAAGAAGTACATGCAAAGTATTTCCAGCTATGCTAGAAATGGACAAAACCTTTACCCAAATGGTCAGAAATATATTTTTTGAGTATATTCAAGTATATACATGAAAATCTCCCTAAAAAATTAAAACTTCATAGATGCTACAATGAAAGGAGTCTCAGGATATGGATACATGAGTGAGTTACTGCAAATTTGGTGAGGATGCAGGTTTACTAGTTATCATGAAGTAGCTTCTGCTTAGAGCTTGCCTGACTGCACTTCTCTCATGGTAAATTCAAGCTACTTTTTCTTCATTCTCACTCAAAGATAAGCTGTCTTGAACTTACCAAGGAGAAATATTATGACAGCTTCCATGGGGTGGCTAATGAGATATGTAAAAGCATGGATTCTTGTCCAAGTAATCTTACCCTAAAATAAATTATTTTGTCCAATCTAGCCAATCAAAAGATGAAAAGAGGCAGGATTGTGGCTGTAAATATGCAAACGAAATAGACACCAGAGGTAAAGTTCTTTGAGTTTATCTATCCTGGTTTAAGGCTGGGCTGGCTATTAAACAAACGACAGATCCTCTCTATTAACTCTTTCCCTTCCCACAAGGGGAAGGAGAGAGAAAAGGGATAGAGACTTATGGGTTGGAAGAAGACTAAAACAGCTTCAATGATACAATAACAATGAAACAAAAATATATAATAATATTAATAGGAGAATAATGAAATATGTACAAATATATACAAAACTAATATTGAGCTCCCCTGAAGACAACCACATCATCATCAAGGCTGCAGGGCAGGCAGCTGGAAAGTGCCAGACTGGAGTCCTGGACTCAGCGGCGGATGGAAGCTGGATTTAGGAATGCATGGTTTGAGAATGCACAGATCAAGATCAAAGGCAGAAGAACGGACAGAGTCCTCCTCCAACATCTGCCATAGAAGAACAGAGCTTGACCCTTGTGATCACTCAGATTTATACTATGTTACATATGGAATGGAATACTTTGGTCAGTTTTGTGTCACCTGTCTGGTCCACTTGTCCTCTCAGGAGGGTTGCAAGTGTGACCCCTTTCCCTCTCATTTGTTTCTGGTGCATAAGAAGTTCATCAGAACCAAGCAGTGACCTTGTTTTCTATAGAAATAAGTATAAGCAAGAGCCTTTCTGCATAACATTCTTTCTGTTACCTCAGCAATAACTCTACACATCAAATATTATCAATTCTAGGAGAAGACAGTGTCTGAAAACATGCTGTTAACTTCAGAAAGTGCAGTCACTTACAAGACACTAAACTGAAAGTAAAATTACTAAAAAGAAAACTAGCTCTGTTCTAGCTCAAACCAAGACAGAGTTAAAGAACAAAGTAGCCTCAGAATTGAGTAGTATTTTATTGACTATATTTAGATGGAAATTATCAAAAAGTTTCTGATCACCAGAAAGGCCAGAACAGTTTTCCAATAAGCATATTGAGGTCAATAAGGCCAAGTGCCTTTGGAGATAAAATTTGAAAATATTTTCTTAATGACTGCTACCTCTGTGTTTATAATTCTTGCTAGTAAGCTGTTTCATACATGAAAAAGGTATGAGGTGGATATTTAGGTTGTAAGAGTGTCTTGGGTCAGGCAACAGTTCTCCGGAAAGTATTCCTTCCCTTTTCTGCTTTTCTAGTACTTGATTATGACAAATAAAGACTCAGTACAATGCACTTCTGTGATTTTTTCTATTATTCTAGTCCTGTTCGTGAGCGTCTTATAGTGTTCCTGAGAATTGTAGTGAAAATAATATATGACTTGAGCCTACTTAACAAAAATAGAACCTCTGTCTATACAGTGAGTAAATGAGCAGTGACTGTATGACTCTGAGCACAGATGAATTTCGGTGTCCCCTTACATGTTAGTGTGCTTTTCTCAATTGTATTTTTCATCTGACTTTTAAAAAAATAATCATGAATCCTTTCTTTCCTGCCATATTCAAATGAGGGAAACTGTGAAGATGGAGACTGGTTAGGCTGACATTTATACAAATGTCATTATACAAATTATGTACAATTATAAATTATATAAAATAAATATAATACATTTAATAATTCCATAAATTATTTAAAAGAATTAGCAAATGTATTTGGGTAGCCTGAGGATGATATAAAAATGGGAATTCCCATAAAGGCAGAAGAAAAGCAAATGCTCACATTCTGCATTGAGGGTCTCTTCCCTGAAAGGTAAAGTGATTAGAAAAGTTGGCATAGACAACCAAAAAAGATACGTTTCTAGCAAGCATGTGTGTTAATACGTCTGGGGAAACAGTTATCTATTGGAACTATCTCCACACATTGTGTTTCCATGGATACATCAAGACTGTAAAATATATTTTTGACTTTTTAATTGTGACCTCAGTTTGGGAAAACATTTGACTGCTTAACTTTAAGCACATAGCTAGACTATGAAAGGTAGAAAATGGAGGTAGACAATAGATGACTCATGTGACTTGTGAACAGCTTTGATATTTTGAAGTTTGTTTTCATGAAACATCAAATTTTTTTCAGTGTTTTCCATGGTGTGGAGTTTCAAAATCTTAACTTACAAATTTTAATTGCTTTAATGAAAATGTCTGAAAAGTAATCTGTATTTCTACACTTTTTAATTACATTTTCATAGAGTTATAATGTATAGTATTAAGGAAGATGCTGATTAGTAGAGATTTAAATCCTCTTGCATTCTTTCAAGTTCAAGCTGTTTCTCTCCTATTTGTTTTCTAATTAAATAGTTTTATAACACAGTTTCCATCAAATCCATGTTGAGAAACATTTTTGCCCAACTACATGTAGTAATAATAGTTCAGAGCAAAATGATGATAGATAACCTGTTGATGAGCAATTTAACTTATCTGCTTTAGAAATGAATTTTAAGGAGAACAGCTGGTGGGTTTCTTTTAAAATAAATCAAGAGCAGTCAGCATCAGAAACGAGGCAAAAAAAAATCAAATAGCGTATTTTACTTTTTCCCCCCTAAATTTTGTGTTACATTGTTTCTGTCTAATCCTTGTAGTCTAAAACTTAATGCTTACACTGATGGGAATATAACCAAAATAAGGCCAGCCCCACACAGTTTATGACCAGTATATTTTTAAGTCACAAACATTAATCTGCCAAATTATTACTGCAAATGACCTGATTATTAAAAATTGCTGAGTGACCAGCAATTCTTGGCATTGCTGAAAATCATGTAATACAATTCTATACTTGCTTTTAAAATTTTATGTCTCTATAAATTAAATAATGGGCAGATGGTAGGTATGATGTTTTTGCTATCAAAATACAAGTTTTACTCCTATATCTTCATGTTATATAAACTCACAGAACTAATACATGAAATATGTTTTCTTGGAGGAAAAGGCTGTGCCTGACATGAGAGTTTGATTCAGTAATACTTTTCTGTTACTCAGCTTTATTAGATAATTCCAGTATTTTTTAAATCAAAATCACCCTTCTTTGCAAATTGGCTTTCCCAATAAAGTGAGGTCACAAAATATGCTATAAATCACTTGGGCTTAAAAAAATTTTGACACTGTTTAAATTTATTTGACTCATAAGCCATGGAATAATTAACAAGAAAAAAAATAGAGGATATTTTAATTCTGTTAGTTACTGAGAGGTTGTGAACTTCTGAAGGTGTCTTATTTTGATAATTAAAAGAAGGGCATTTTTTTAACGATGTGAAGACATTCGGGAACAGACTTTTTAGTAGGGTCTGTAACAATAAGATAAGGGGTAATAGTTTTAAACTAAAGGAAGGTATATTCATACTAGATATAAGGAAGAAATTTTTTATGATGAGGGTGTTGAAACACCAGAATAGGTTGCCTAGAGAGGTGGTAGAAGCCCCATCTCCAGAAACACTCCTAATCAGGTTGGACAGAGCTCTGAGCAACCTGATCTAGTTGAAAATATCTCTGCTCGTTGCAGAGAAGTTGGTCTAGATGACCTTTAAAAGTATTTTCCAACCTAAATCATTGTATATTTCTATTATTTATTTCTGTTCAGAAGCCCATGAGTTAATTTATAGATTTGAATTGTGTTAATCATCATGACAGAGTAATAAAGGACTTGCTAGGGTTTTTTTCAATGTTCTAGAATTGCAGCATTGTCATTGGCCTATCAGTAGAATTTAAAATATTAATTTTCTAACTGCAGTGTGTCTGCTGCGGTCAGTCCCTGTCCTGCTGGGACTCCTAAAGCATGCCAGGAACTGTCTGGTCGAGTGTAGGCTGGTGCAGGCACAGTCGTTCCTGAAGCTGTTGTGCCAGCTCCATGCTGTGGTCACTGGCACAGCTCAGTGCAGTAGCATCAGTGTAACCTCAGTTTCCAATCTGTCAGTGAGCTGAATTACATAGCTGCAGTTGGTCCTGCACTGTGGACAGGATAAATGATCTTTTAAAATCCCTCTCCGGCTCCATAGTGACCTGCAAAAGCCTTATTGTGTTATAATATTAAAAACTGCTTACTTCACTAAGATCTTTATTAAGACAAATTGAATTAACTCATCCTAGCACTCCAAATTTCAAGCATTTGAGTCCAGGGCAACACTTCCTTGAATGTCCATTCATGATGATATAACTTCTTAGCACTGCATATAGGATTTTGGAGCAGGGACAGTCTGAACCTGTAACAAGTGACCCAGGCTTCCTACTTGCCACATTCTTCTCCTCATTTTTCCTCTTGAAAATTACTTATTCCATACCTTAAGAATTGCAAAACTAGGACAATCACAGAAATATTTGCATCAGATATGCAAAATCACACACAATTTCAAGTTTCCACTGTAAGTAGTTGGGGTAATTTTGTTTGGGGAACAGAGAACTATGCTAAAGTTCAAAACTGGTAATTAGAGGACTTCCGAAAAAAAAAAAAAAAGCAGTGACTTTTATCAGTAGGCTGATGTCACAGGCATAAAGAGTGCTGAGCCATGGATCCAAGGGAGGGGAAGAACAGGTCCCCCAGGGTGTTTTAGCATTCCAGTCACAAGCTTATTTCAATGTGCTTTGCATACTCCAAGGTCTCATATGCAGAGTCAGGCTCTAGCTAGCCAGGGGGGACCTTAGGTTTTACATTAGTGGTACCTGTACGAAAAATGTCCCTCCTCACATTTTAAGAAATACTTGACAATTTTATACTCTTGTTTCTGAGGTTGACAGGCATTTCAATTTATTATGAATTTTCTACAAAGGTGGTATTTTTGACAAGAAAATGAAGATGAGCAGTATGTGATCAGCCAGAGCTTTGTGAAACACAGCTGTTGCCTGCTGTTTGTCCCAAATAGGGGGATTTGTTTTCACATCTGAAGGCCTACTCAAAGGATAGAAGGTGTCAGGAAAGGGGCAGTTTCCTCTGCAAGGACACAAATCATCACTCATATTGACTCTAAAAGAGTGAAGAATACTTTTAAAAAAATATTTTTAAAATAGCACTTTTGTTGTGGATGTATATGTGAAGTATCAAAATACTTTGAAAAAATGTTTCTTCTTATGCAGTACTTTAGTTCTAAAGAGTCATCACTGTAGTTTTTTCCTTACTATGACTTTCACCAACCAGCTTCAACCAACAAACAAACAAATCTTAATTCAAACACATGAGTTAGATTAATATTGCAAGGGATCTGAATTCTCTGAATGCACCATGGATGGAGGCTGACCCAGATCCCTGTCACCAGATCTCATCTTGACATCACTTGCTGACTCGACGTTACCACTCCTAGCTGAGATCCTGGCCTGCCTGCCCTGCTCTCGTGCTCAGCCCTGGCCACATGAAGTCTTGTCCCCATATCCCTCAAATTATGTACCATTTAAAGTTCTACTGTAGATTAATTTATAAGCTTTTCATGGAAGAATTTTTAAAGACAAATAAAAAAGGTAAAAAAAGTTGTATTCAAGTTTATGCCATAAGTGTCTGCTTCCATTCCTGTTTCAGTTTTGTGAGCTCATGTCAGTTTTCTGATTCAAATTAAACACAGTAGAGTTTTCATTTAATTTATATTTATGTGGAATTTGGTCATTAAAATACTAAGCTACAGCTTCTGCTGCAGACCTACAATGAGTAAGTGCATCTATTATTTTTAGAACCTGATCCCAAGCAAGCTTTGATTGAAACTCACCTGGCTGCAGGTGCTTGCAAACATATTTAAACAGATACTAAACACCATCAGTGAGATGTGGCATAAACAGTTCACAGACTTTATTTCATATCTCTGCTAAGACAAGAATTTCACCTCCTAGGTACAGAATTCCCATGGAAATCAATCTATGGATCCAGTAAAAATAACCTCTCTCTGCTGAATACACCAGTTATATGGCTAAAAATGTGTCAGGCCTGATTCCCTTCTATTTTAAGGCTCCTCTAAGTAGAACCTTTTGAAGGCTTACCAGGACAGTGAGCAGAAGTTAATTTTGCAGTCTAAAAGATGATGAGCCAAGGCCAGGTCAGGCTTGGGTTCATTCTCTTACTGGAAGGGGAATGCACAAGGGAGCAAGTGCTGGAGGAAAGGTACTGGAAAACTGGAGCTGCTGATCAGCTTGCTTTAGGGAAAGGCAGCTCATGGGCCATCACTGCTGCACCCCACACACTGACTGCTCCTTCATCAGCAGCAACCATGGACTTACCAGTGCTCTTCCACAGACAATGGGGGCAGCGGGAAATTCTGTGCAGGCTGTTACCCTAAGTACTTGTGAAAAATAGCACCACTCCTTAATAATTCAAAGTGTTGTGATTAAGAAATCTCAGGTTTAACACCTGTTTTTAAGTATGTGCTAGTTCTAATTACTATGCCAAGTATCAGTAAGCTTGTAAAGCATGATACTTCCAGGGGCTGCATTTTTCTCCTGGCAAATGAAAAACCTGATGATGTTATAACATATCTCTTTTCACTTTAGAAATATCTAGTTCAGTCTCACCACTCCTTGAGGCACTATAAATCATGGCAGCTGTGTGCTTCAGCTTATTGGTAGTCAAAATACTCAACTTAATCACAGCATTTTTTAAGCATTTGCCCTTAAATTTTTAAAACAGGGAATGTAATACGGCCTGCAGCACATTTCATAGCTATCTAGTCCAGTAGGAGGATTTATGAGGACTTTATGTGGTGATCGCATTAAACACAAGCTATTCAAGCTAGGCTGTGAGCTAGGGAGCTGAGAGGAATTACTGAGATCCACCATGGAAAAGAGCGAGAATGAAAATGAATGCTGGATTCAATACAAAGGATGCCTCTGTCTTCTATACTCTGGGAGATCACACAATAATGTGGATCTACCAGCCCAATTTTTATGAAACTTAATGGGCATTGCATTCTGTAATTTCTATGTATTGCCTGAAAATATGGTTTGGGATCCTTAAGACTTGGACTTTCAGCATATTCCAGATGTAGTATTACTAGCGGTGTATCTATATGTCCGAGAATAAGGGATATTTGAGCAACTAGCAAATGTCAAGATAGATAATTATTCATTGAAAGAAAAGAACAAATCTGCAATGGATGTTATTCATATGATATTGTTTAGCCATTTATAGATCTGGCTTAATAAAGGACTGTGAATAAGTGATGCAAAAATTGCCAAAACGTACAGTGACTTCTTTATAAAAGATATTTTCCCTAACTCTAAATAGAAATTGGATCTAAATCATTACCACAGAATGCAACATGAATACTGAAAATGAAAGGCTCATTTATATCCACTGCCCTGATTTTATCTCTTGAATTCTCTAGATGAAGGACTGAATATACTAAAGGAGCAGGTGATAGGTATCTAAGGAGGAGTTTAAGATGGGCTTTATATGTTTATGTTTCAGGCTGTAATCCTTGCTGTACTACAGTCACCTCTCTGCCTCTGCAGGCACTATAATTTTCATTTTATTGTGTCCCAGGAACTATATTTAAGTTTCTGAAAAAAGCCCAAAGCTGCCCTTATCTTTTTGAAACAAATCCTTTCATTGCTTGGCAAAGAAATGGAAAACGAGATCTTCCACCAGACTCCCAGGTGGACTCTGTCAGCCATTCTCAGTATAATTAATCGATTAACATATGTGTAGGTCCAAATTAGTACAAAAGAGAGTTATGGTACTGGATGTATTTTATGTATTTTATTCAGGGTGCTAAATGAGACACTTTCAGGCTTCAGTCTCCTTCCAAGTCCCAGGACCTTCAATGCATTTTGTTCAAAGAACTGTATTTCTGATGCCTGCAGAACTGCTGCTGTTCTTCCTTACTCTGTTGGTGCCTGAACCTTGTCTGTGGGCAGGCACATAGACACTAGCATAGATTCTTTTCCACATTAACTAGTTCTGACTGTGCTGCATTCCCTGAGACTGACAGTGAAAGTGCCTGGTTGAGAAGAAAAACAAAGGATATCTCAGAGTCATGGAGCGGTATTTCACATCGTTACACATCTTAATTTTGCTTTGAGACTGTTAGCTTTTCTATTCCAAGAGGATGCATAATAATTAAGCCATCAGTCATTAGTTATTTGAAGATGGTACTTTCTCATCCTCTTTTACTGTAGCTTTTCCACTTTAATGATATTAATCAGAGAGGAACCTGAACTTGGCTATCCCACAGCCCTGGGAGAACCATAACCTTATCCTTACCCTGGGATTCAGCTATCTGTGGCCAAGAACCTAAGGTCCAGCTCTTATATGGCCCATATGCACAACCTTGGGTCAGACTTCTGAGGGAACTGCGAAGTGAGAAAGAGGTGTAAGGAAGGACGTAGAAACTTTTTCACTGTGAGAGTGACAGAGCACTGGAACAGGCTGCCCAGAGAGGTTGTGGAGTCTCCTTCACTGGAGACATTCAAAACCCGCCTGGGTGCGTTCCTGTGTGATGTACTGTAGGTGACCCTGCTCTGGCAGGGGGGTTGGACTAGGTGATCTTTCGAGGTCCCTTCCAACCCCTTAGATTCTGTGATTCTGTGATTCTGTGAGTCATGCTATGCAAGATAGATAGATGAACAGACAGAAAGATGGGAGGTTGTTGAGACTGGACTCATTAGCCGCTCAAGGGTTGAGGAGAAGAAACACCAACTTAGAAAGATAGATAATTTTAAAGGAAGTAACACCTCAAAGACAGCAAGTCAGCAGCATGGAAGATCTGCTCTTGGAACCTATGGAAGTCAGATGTTACCCATTTGACTGATGCCTACCTGGATGGCAAAGAAGTGTTGTCAGAGTGGTGAGCTCATTAATCTCAGATGTTTTTTGTGTATATTGATCATTAAATAACTGTTTTGTACTTGACCTCGTGCCTAAAATGCTTGCAAAGTCTCTCTGTACATGAAAAAAAGCACTTGAATGAAACAATGCAAGGAGTTTTGGTTATTGTGCCCTAATTCCTACCCAGGGAAGCCAATGAACCTCTGTCACTTCCCTTCTGTGTTTAGCTCTGACAATAGCCCCTTGAACATGTTGCCATTGTATGAAGTTGGAGCAATGCTAAATAGAAAGACTTGAGCTTGTATGTCTACTTTGATTCAGTGAGATTTGAAACTCAATCCCAAGAAAATGTACAAGCTGGCTCACCACTCAAAGGACTCTGTCTTGCTGTCTTTTGTGGGCTCATTTGCAAGATGAGAGTCAGCTGCACAGGATCCCAGCTGAAGGAACATGTGGAGAGAATCAGTCAGACATTGTAACCAAGCATCTCACACCTTAAGCATAGGCAGCTCCTTATTCATATGGCTTTGAGGATGTTTTTCTCATCCTTGGTACCTGCACTCCAAAGTGCCTTGGAGGTTCTTTCTCTGATCCAATAAATTGTTTGTATTTATGACTTGCCTTAAGCATGCAAGGAATATTCATACATTTAAGTTACCTACATGGTTAGGATCTTTACTAAATGAGAACTGCCATAAAAACATAGTTGTTATTAAATTCGGACGCAACTTGATCTCAGGGTCCTGCAAACATTTGTGAGTTTAAATGTTTGCTCTGTAGTCAACCTTTGCTTTAAAAACATTTAGTTTGCATCTCTTAACCTAAATACTGTTCAACACAAGATTTCTTTTCTTGTATTAAGGCACATTCACTGGTCTGAGTCACTGTATTTCTTATTTCAGTGATGAACTGGATTTGACAGCCAACTTGCATTAAATCTCTAAAAATAGGACTGCATAATGAAAATGCTGACAGACTCTTATCTGTAGTAACGTTAGTGTGCATCACTTTAACCAGGAGAATGACTGTCAACTTATTTACTGAAAATCAGATCAGGTGACCATTTTTAATTCCAGTTAAAATATGCAAGTCATGCATGGGTATGAGGTTTAGGTGGCCTTTTAATAAGTTTGTAATTTGGTTATCTCTCTGAGCAGACTTAAGAATTTATCTCAAACACAAAATTTATTTTAATTTTTTTAATGTTGAAGAAGCTACTTGGAAGGACTTTTTTATTAGTTAGAGTTATAACTGTTCGGTTTATCTTGAGTACTTCTCAAGTTTTCATTATTGGATTTTAACTTATTATATAGATTGTCTTCATCTAAACTGTAACCTTTCATTATCACTGTTACATTGATTTCTTCAAGCCTTCAAGGCGTAATTGACCTTTGTACATGAAGGAGGCATTTCTTTTCTCTGTGATGAAAAGATGATCCGCATATGTTATTAAATCACTAAAAGAAAACATTCATTGTCATTATATTCACAGAAGGAGAAAATAGATCAGCACAATGGAACTATAGAATTGTCTCTGCCATTTCACCACAATATGTTCCATACGGCTGTTATATGTATGTTGTCATTGCATGCTTTTGTACAGAAAGAACATGGATCAAATCCATACAGGGGTTTGGAGAAAAACAGCGGAGATTTTCTCTTACATCCTCATATCAAGACAGGATCTTAATAAATATTTAGAGAAAGAAACTCTGATTTTTCACTCTTTATCTGATTCAAAATAAATTGGTTTTTCCATTTCAAAACTGCAGGTGTATTAATAAACTGGAATCAGAATTGCATATAAAATATTTTTCTAAAATGTTTTTAAATTATTCAATCATTACAAATTACCTAAGTAAAAAATATTGTCTTAAACTTGTAAATGTCTTTGTGTACTATTTCATGGGTTGTATATTAACTTCTCATAATAACCATGTGTACTTATTAAGGAACACTATTTTGATTACATTGCAAAACACACGGTAATTGGAAAATGCCTGCTAATTATTTGTATGTAGAAATTTCATTTGTTACCTTGCGAAAACATATGATGATATGGTCATTAATTAAGTGATAAGTGATCCTATGGGAAAATTGTATATTGTCTTTTTTTGTTCTGTATTCCCCTCCCCAGTCCCAGCCTTTTTGTTACGTGTCTGGATTGTGCTTTATGTCCTTCAACCCCTTCAGATTTTTTTTAATATTAAAACATTCCTTTCTTCTTGTTTTGTTCAATTGATCTTTGTGAGACCTGAAGTGAGCACCCAAAGCATTGCTTTTCATAAATCAAAAGTGGATCAAAATCACTTTCTAACTTCAGTATTCTAACCAAGGCTTGGGTGCATGCCAGGGAAGGAGTACCGAATACTTAGTGTTTTCTGATACTTCTCCTCAAGCTACTGGTCACTGTCAGAGACAGGAAATTGAGCAAAAAAGTCCTTGGATTGGAGGTTTTCCAGAGATTTGTCACTTGGCTTAATCTGAGTAAGTTTTCACAGGTTTGATAAAATTTTGTGTGAGGGATATGAATTAACTCTTCTGACTGATGTCAGCTGCCACCTCGGAAGTGTGAGGTCAGGAGAGGCTTACAGTAAGAATGCCAGGTTTCATGTAGGTAAAGCTGTATACTGCATCTGCTCTCACTATTAGAAATTACTACATCATTTCTCAGAAACACTAATTGGTTGCAGGCATCACCGAGCATGAAAAGAATTCTAAGATTAGAACTTCCAGTGCTCTTTATTTCTCTGTACTGCAAAGTGAGCACAACAGGGCTAGCAGGAGCAGGGGATGCCACAGTCTCAGGGTGCTTACTGATTAGTCACACTTGTCAGTACTGGATCTGGTCTCCTTTGGTGGTATTTTCATCACACATGACAGCATAGATAACACAAAATCTTTCCCAGATGAAATCTAAAAGTTTATGTGGCCATCTCAGACCAATTCTCTCAGGTTGCATTCTTTGACATCTCCCTGCCCCTTGTGGGCTGCATTAATTCAGTATCCACAGCTCCTGGGCTGGATGAGAAGGTTCAATGTATCTGCGCCTTTCCCTGAATGCACAGAGTAGCTCAGGACTAAGTACTAGACAATTTGGACACTGGACCCCTATGCAATGCCATATCAGCTGTTTCTTTCCTGGAAAGAAAAGGCAACAGTTGCATGGAGGCCTCCCATCACCTGAGGCTCACGTAAGTCCTGTTTGGCCAATCTTGGATTTGGGGAAAATATGAAATCTTATTTTTATACAAACAGGTTTGTAAAAAGAAAAACACATAGTCATTCAAGCTACACAAGCCCTTTATTTAATGAAAAACATGTATAATTAATGGATAATATTCACCATAGATTCTCTTGTATTCAAAGCCAAACTGAGTTTCTATCAAATGTAGTTTATTAGTAACATCTACTTCATTAAGAAAGGATTTTTACCCCCTTCAGTTAATTGTATTTTCCGTTGCATTTAAAATATGTTTTTATTATAATGAGGTTATGTTAATGTTCTGAAATTCAAATCAGTTAGTCCATGTCAAAAAGACATTAATAAGGCATACAAGCTTGCTTTTATTTTCAAGCAAAGTATCAAGCAATATGGGTATAACTAATCATCAGTAGCCTCTACTCTAGAAATCATTTTAATTTGACAATTCACAATTTTCTGGATGGGTCAATAGGCAAAAATAGGATAAATAGGATTTGTATGATGCATGCATGTACAAGAGAAAAAGAGAGAGAGCAAACAAACATTCTAATTACTTTAGTTTTTCAAATGAAAGCTGAGAACCTTTGACCTTCTCATCATATGCAGAAGATTATTAATAAATGAACAATTAGAAGGTCGTATTTCAGAGAATAAAGGTCAAATAAACAGTGTTAGAATGTCCTGCACAATTTGATTTCTTCTGGGGGCAAATGTGGATGTTTTAGTTTTAATTTAGAATTCATAATTTCTGCAAGCATTTTAAATGTTGCTAATTTCTCACTGAACAGTAATAGTGTAGAAACAAAACTAGAATAACCAGATCATCAGTGGTAAGTTATTTTGTGCATGCTGCCACATTTCACATACTAGGCACATATATAAAACATATATATATATATAAATAGTTGCTTATCATTGGTTTCAGTTCAATTTTCTGTCAAAATCAAGCTTGGTACAGATTATTCTGCACCACCATCACTAGAGAAAGGAATTAGAAGACCTTAGCTTAAAGCATTAAAAACAGAAATTTGCCAAATAATGAGATTAGTTTTAAAGTCACAACAGTTAAAATAGTTAAGCTCTTCTCTGAACTCTTGAGAAACAAAAGTTCGGGTTTTTTCTGATGAAACCAGAGTCTCTCAGGTAATAACATATCTCTGGAAACTGAAGTTTTGGGAAAGTGCTGAACATCTCAAGATCTAAAAAATATTCTAGTGGAGCTGAACACTGCCGTCCATCTTATCTTTCTTTTTCTGGCTTTTCAGTCTCTGTACTGGAGGCACTCTAAGCAGGCAATACAACTGTCCATTGACTGCTCAAAAGTATTCCTTGATAGTCCCAGGCCAGTGCGTGGGAAATGGTGTGATGAGACCTGCCTAAGCTTTAAAACTGAACTACTGTTCTAAACTAAAATATTAATCTAGATGTATCCTGTGCCATGGTGACTATTTTCTCTAATATTTTCTTGCTATTACTATAATGTACAAAACCACATGACAAGCAGAATGGAGATAATGCTGCTGATCTGAGGAAAGTTAAATGCCCACGAGTTGTAGAGTTTGTTTCTGCAAGTCAATGCCAATTAATAAAATCACATATTACACAACTCTGGAAACTTTGTATTTCTCTAAATTCTGGTCTTTAAACATCCACATCATACTTAAATGTACAACTATGTTAATACTTGTAACTTTTTAAAAATATTGGAGTTGAGCATGAATTAATGTTCACTAGTGCCTTAATGTTCAAAAACTAGCTGGTCATTTGTGGGTGAGGAGTTAGGAGATTGCTAAGCATTTCCTGACAGTCAAGCCCTCTAAAGGCATCTCAATCTCCTTTGACCTCCCTGCCTTTGGATCAAGTTAATCCTTTAGCAGGCATGTTGCTCGCTATGACATGTACCTATTCCACTCTTCTCCTGTTTCTCCATATTTAGTAAAGCAAAGATTGAGATACCACGTTTCCTGTTGTTGCCAAAACAGACTTTACTTCATAGAATTTTGTCACAGACAGCAATTTCATTGCCAACAATCTCTTATTTCTTCATAGGCCGACCTACCTTACCAGTGCCTAGATACTACCCTAATGGATTTATTGACTATGCCCAGGACAGTGCAGTAGTAGCAGAGATGAACAGCAGAGCTATAGTATTTCTGGACAGATGTAATAAGAAAGAAAGAAAGAAAACAAATACAATTTAAAGGGAAAGCTGCGGTTTAAATTACTAATCAGTATTAAAACAACCCCACACCTATTCTGGCACAGTTTATGCTGAAGTAGCGCAGGTTGTGCCTTGCAGTTGTGTCATACGAGAAGCACAGAGTGCAGTGGCCCTGTGTTCACATCCAATTGCTTCTCCTGGAGGAGAGGGAGGAGAGTGAGGTCTTCAGAAGAGGACCATCAGGGAGCATAATTATTGTAAACTGATTGAATCCTGAAGAGGTATGTGTTTTTTAAGAGCTTGGAAGTGCAGCTATCTGCAGACTGTATAGAAACCACAGGTCATGAGAATGAGACCAGGGGCTCCATTGGCAGTTGTTGATATTTATATATATGTTGATATTTATATTTATGTTGGTATTTATATTTATGTTGATATTTATATGTGGCAGTCAATTCAGAATAAGGGGATAATTGGAATGTTTGTATTCTCAGAGGAAGAGGAAGATCTAGTGTCCTTCTCTTTCAGCAAACAAAGAGAAAATAGGAGGTGTGAATGGATGCTAGAGCAGCAGAGAGGGCCGTGTTGGCTGCCTGGAAAAATTAAAGTGCCTCACCAACTAGACTGAAGGGGAACAGGGTGTTATTTGCTGCTGTTCATTACTGTGTGACTTTGCCTTGTTCCTGTATTGAACTGCAAATTGACTGGATATGCAGCTCAGTACTAGAAATGCTGTGGCTTTCACTCTCCTGACTGCCAGGAGAAAAGATGAGTCTCTGACATTTCTGGCAGAATCAGTATTACTCTACGGTGTGATTACAGCACGCCAGTAGTATCTTGATAGTGTTATTTTCATGCAGCCACCCCAAAAGTATGTACAGACAGGAATGACTTCCCAGAGCTGACATGCTGAGCAAGGATCTGCCATTTCTCCATCTGTCTGCCCCTATCGTGTTACTTGAATTCCGCCACTGAAGATCAGGCTGCCATGAGCTAGAACCGTGTCATGGTTATGCTGCTGTAAATGTCATTGCACTGGTTCATGGCAAGATTCATTAAAGACAAACACTTATAGAGATAAGTGCTTAACTTTTCTTTGTGCCTTGGAAAAAACTTTCTCTGATATTTAATCTTTTGAGCCTGTTTGTGCCTGCTTACCTTCAAAAGGATCTTAAACCTTTTCATATAAACAGATATGGATAAGTTTGCAGGCAATAATGAGCTATCTGTAGAAATTCCTGTCATGTGCGGGCTAGTCACCGAGTTGTTCAAAACCCGACTGCCCAAGGAAAGATACTTGCCTTCGTAGAACTCTTCAGGGTGTGAACTGAGCTGCTTTAGTTTTGTGAACCTTCCTGCATTGAGTCCTTCATCATATATGTAAACTGACCAAATTTTGCTCATAGCTGAGCCAGGTTCAAATAGGGTTTCAGAATTGTTTCTAAAACAATGCTCTCCTGCTGATGTCAATCACCAAAATCTTGTCAAGACCATGAAGGAGTATTATTTAGACTGCAGATTCACAAAGGAGGAAAGAATTTTTGTTATGAATTTGGGAAGGACTGAGCATAGCGGGATTTTATTCAGTCATGGAGGAGTACAATCAACAGTGCAATATGTACAACATGAATTTTAGATAATTTTATTGAGAGCAGTAAAATTATAGTATATTAAGTTATAGGAGATTAAAACTTATTTTTTTCAACTGTATTTTCACTCTGTATGAAGATACAATTGAGATAAATAATTCAGTTGAGGAGCCCTTAAACATTTCTCTTTTTTAATATATTGAAGTTATCTGAAAGAACTCATGTAGCTGAATGGCTAGGAAAGGAATCTGGCATCTTGGTTTGTACACACTCAAATCTTCACCAGGGGAAAGTGTAGCAGCACTATTTGCCCCTTGTTTTAAATTTATCTTGAAGATTTGATCCTCTAACTCTGGGAACAGTGTTAAGAAGTGATAGTGGATGAGCTAGTGAAGTTGAAGTCTTTCTGGTAGGGTATGATGTCTCTAGAAGTTTTCTGGCTTACCTTAGAAGAACGTAGAGAAAAGCAGAGTAACATATCACTGACTTCACTCCCTGTGTTATGGGTCTTGAGAGAGTTCCTTGCTGCTGGATGGACTCACTGTGATACCCCCTTCTCCCAACAGACATGTTCTGTATAAACAAAACAAAGGACAGGTGAGGTGGGGGAAAGACAGGTGATTTTTCTTCTACTGGTGCAGGTGCAGATGTAGGAGAAATTGTGAAAAGTCTGAACTACTTTCCTGACTGCCTGGCTTTTGTTGTACTCAGCTGTGCAGACTGGGAAGAAAATCTCAGTCTAGCTCTTAATTATTAAGGCTCAAGTGCTTCCCTCCCTGTAAAGAATGGGTTGGTTTTCTGTTATGCAGATGTGCCCTCTCTGGGTGAACTTCTTTTTTGCCTGGCTTCCTTTGAAATTCATCTTTAAATAACATTTTGATATAATGTCTCATATCATCCTGCCATTTAGAAACTGAATCCAAAAAAAGAAAGTGTGTGTAGTCTCTTGGCAAGTTTATAAAGATTACACTTTTGACTTGCTGGTCTCATTAATAAGTGCGTATATATAAATATATATGCACACACACAATGTATTTGCATTTGTTCTATAAACCGTAATACTGTTGTAACATGAAAGCTAACCTGTGAAACATCTGTGTGCCTTGCACACAGACACATCATAAACCTGCTTGAAATAAAGAAGGTAGTAAAATATTTTTTTAATATCTGCTCAATTAGCATAGTTATATAAAACCAGTAAAACTAAGTTTAACAGTACAGTTCTGCAACTTCTTGAAGGAATCAAATGTTTGGCACCCTCTCTGCCAGCAGGTAACACACATCTGAAAAGACTTGAATGGACTGAAACCTGGCATGTCATGCCCACTGAATAATCTAGAACAGACTAGTTTTGACTTATGGAACAAGAAAGCAATCTTTTGGTCTTAATTGGTGTTGAACCATAGGAAAGGTAGATAGAAATGCCACTGATTTGCAATAGAGCTTAAGGAAGATAGAAGAGACCCACTTTTACTCTGGTTCCCCTTATCAAACATCTTGACCTCAGAGACTAAGATCAAAGTCTGCAGACACCAGAGCCAAAATCATGGCATCAGGTTTGACTAATATGTTTGACTAATGCTTCACTCTGTTAACAGTTAGATTGCCTATTGGGAGTACATAAATAAATTTTTGTTTGATGTTGGTATCTGTCTCAGAATACGCCCATCATGACTGTACATAGTTACCTCACAATAACAGCTGCAACACAGCCTTAGCATCATATGTGGCAGTTAAAATGTTTTTAGCAAAAAATCCAACCCAAACATAATCAGAAGTCTTTTAACTTCCCTGAATTATTAGCATGGTCCTTTGTTTTATGTTTTTCCCTTGTGGTTTGACTTTGGCTGATTACAGAGAGGTACTAATGGAAGGCTTTCCCTTGGTGTCATCAGAATAGTCACAAGAACATGGATATAACTAATATGCTACTGAAAATCTATCAGCAAGTCTAACCTTTCATTGTGGCACAGCTGAATAAAATATTAGCATACTTCGTATGCGTATCTATCTAGGTATATGATATTCATTTATTACATTTATCATCTAAGAAAAGATAAGAACTCTCTTGTGAAAGCAAATGAGGTCATCTATCAGATATTGGTTACATCTTAAATTATTTCTTCACCATTAAAGTTCTATAAGCTTTATAGGTAGGATTTGCACACTAGTCTTCAAAGAAACAATTGCTTTCATACAAACTGCTTATGAATGGTATACAGGATGAATGTGTATGTATTAGGCCAGACAGGGGTTCCTATCTTCCAAAAGAACTATACAAATGTGTGTAATAACTTGTCATTAGATAGTATACGTGCTTTTAAAATTTGGTGTAAAGCTTCAATATTTCTAAGATACTACTAATTGGAAAATATCAAGAAGATCTGAATAACAAACTCTGCTAGTGCTAATATATTTTCTCACTCAGCTGTTCAGTAAGAGTACCTCAGAGTAAGTTTATGCAAAACAGATTTGTGAATATATAATTTGAAAGCTGTTAGAATTGATGGTGGAACATTTTACATAGGAAGCCCTTCTTCCCTGTTCTAGTCATGATAACAGTATGTCTGAATCTACTTGTTCCCAGAGTGAGAAGCATCCAGTTGTGTGAGATTTAAAAGGGGCTCTTGTCAACAGATTGCATCTATTGATTACTGTGATCTTTTACTGAAGCTAAAACTGCCACTTCCAGTATTCCTGATGCAGAGTTAATTTGGTAGGTAGTATTTCAGTGTTAATATGTGAATACGCTAGTCTTGCTGCAGTCATATCTAAGCAGCTTTACATCTGCATCTGTTAAACATTAGTTTCTCATTTTCCTCTGATTAGTATCACTGTCTTCATGTATTCACTAGAAAAGAACATTAAAATTACAACAACAAAAAACCCCCAAATTACTAAAAATAGTTTACTTTTTTTTATCATTGAAGTTATATATTCCAGTGTAAAAGTAATATTGACATGGTAAATATGAAACATCAACCTTCCCAAGTCTTTTACAACTGTATTTCTTATACATTGTTTTGGAGAAAGAGTTTTGCAATTCAAATATTTTGGCACAGGTAGTAATGGAATTATGACTTGATTGAGACATATGGCAGCAAATAAAAGAAGAATAAATAATGTCTTGAATGACTAGTGCTTGCTAATTGTAGCAGTTGTAGTTGTATCCCCTCTCAGTTTATTTGCTTTGTACACATACCCATAGCACGTCTGCCTAGAAAAGAATTAATTGATATTTGAATTGGAAGTCTTTGTGAAAGTTCTTCAGTATTGGTGCAAATGTGTTCAGTGCAGTCAAGACTCTTCCGCTCTGTGGTAGGGCACTACACACACGTAAGGAAACTGAGGCAAGTATTTCATCTTTCCTTTGCTGTGCTGTGGCTGCCATAGGCACAAGGACTGCTCCCTGTCACAGGCTGCAGGATCCCAGGTAGGAAAGACAGGGACAGGGGATCTGCTGCATAGGTCAGGGTTGCTCTCCAGAGCCATTGAAATAATTTTGAATAAAGAGCTTTACTATTGAAAATGGCCTTTTTCTCTCCAAATTGATAAATATTTGTGTGAAAAACTGTTTCATGACTTCTTGCTTACAATAACCCCCATTTGTCAGAAAAATGTCCCCTTGTCGTTTCCCTCTTCACAAGCATTAAACAACCCAGGAAAAATGTCCAAGCCAAACAGGCATTTTCAGATTTTTAAATGTTTATAATCTTTAGTGTAAAAGCATTCCCAGTTAAATTCTTTAAGGAAATGTAATTCTCATTTTGCCTCTAACCCACTGGGATAACACTATGTGAGATAAGTTGTGCAAAGAGGTTGTGGGTTGTGAGAAGGGAAGAGCTAACTACAATTGCTACTTGCAGCCAGGGTAGGTGTGCCCATTCTGCATGGGTACATATACCTGTAGCATGTCTGCCCTATTTCCACTGACAAAATATTGTGCCTGGGGGGACAAAAAATACCCCCAGGGGTTTTGGCCAAGGTAAGGCTCTTTTAGCCATTGTGTTACTGAGGGTCTGTACATTAAAGCTGCAGTTTTCCTCTGAAAGTAGTTTGACATCAACGATCTTAATTTGTAATCTAAAGAGAAAACCCAGGGTCTTGATCCCATGCTCATTAAAGCCAGCAGGAGTTTTGCCAATGGTTTGAGCAGGAACAGGTTCAGGTTGCAAGTAAGTCTGCCTTCACAATGACTCCATTTCAAACATCTGTTCCCTTTTTTTATTCAGCTAGTTTTCTGTGAAGACTGCTTTTGAATGCTGTCTTTCTTGTAAAACCTTAAAGAACTCACCCAGCTAGGTCAAACTACAGTGAAGAGCTTTTTGAATTATCAAATTTGTGGAAAAAAAAAGAAAAAATAGCCAAGTTTAAAATGGCTTAATACACTGAAACATGTTAAATTAAAGTATAATGTGCATGATTTATTGATATACAGGTATATTCTGAAAGTCACTTTAATTCAATGCTATCTTTTCTTCCTCTATAACATACTGATCATAATTAAATTATTTTAAAAGAGTTTATTGTTCCATACAACTGTTGTATTAGATAGCTTTATACTTCTATTATTCCAACTAGAGCATCCAACATGGTGTGAGATGCAATAGTTTTAAGCCAAGACTGTATTTTCTTATTTAGACATCGTCAGTACTGTGCTGTGCTGCTCTCACTGCTCTAAGGTTAAAGCCTGTTTTGTGAAGGTAGCTTTTCCATGCTCTTTTGTTATAGTTCTTTTCTTGGTTGTTATGGAGATAAAGCTTATGCAGTCCCTTTTCTGCTTACTCCAGGTCCAATAGCACAGTAAACAACCCATTAAGCAACCTATTTATCTATGTCAGTGCTGCAAGTTCAGACCTCTATTATTTCAGGTATGAATCTTTTTT
>VZRW01010276.1:0-36670 GCA_013398125.1 Aegotheles bennettii
TGGGATGGGTCCGGTCGACAGAGCAACACACTTACTCTGTTACCTCCCTCAGCTTTCATGGTGCTCCGTGAAGCAGTCAGGGAGAACCTCTGCCAGAGCTCAGTGTTGAAGGCTGGTGGTTTATGGCATGGCCTTACCCCTTTCACCCCACTGTATTTAACATGTGCTTCTTGGATGTCTCAGCTTTTTCTCCTATGCCAACTAATGATGTCTTGATTGTGGGGAGAACAAGGCTGCTGTTAACTTCATTTGACATGTGATGGTAGGGAAAGTAAACAGGATGACTTGGATTGTGCAAGGAGGAGTTGCTGTTGTCTTCATTCCTCAAAAAATTGCAAAAGTGAGTAGGACCCAGCAATGTCCACCACCCGCACCTCTTTTGTGACCTGTCCTCAAGCATTTGCATGTTGTCTTGAGGTCCTTATGGAGAAGATGCTGGTCCTGCCTTCCCCTCGATAGCACATTTGAGATGCTGACTGCAGACTTGCGTGAGATTTTGCTCCAGCACTTGGCAGTGCCCCAGACTCCCTGTGTAATCTCAAACCAGTTGCTCCAAACCAGATTTCCATGGGTGTAAAAAATCACAGCCTGCTCCAGCATTTAGGAAGTGCTTTGCATCCCCCTGGGACTTCCTAGTGCTTTGGGCACTGCCCACTTTTTTCTTTTTAAAGGAGGAAAGCATTTTTTGCTGATAGCAGTCATGAATTCAGCTTTAGCTGTGGTTAAAAAATATAAGCAAGGCAAGGGAAGATTGCAAAATAAAACTGTAACCAACTTCTTAGGCTGTGTGTATATATATTTCTCCTTCTTGCAAATGCTTAGGAGTTTAAAGTCTTGGCTTCTTGGAGGGAGACAAGAGGTAGTGGGCTTTACATCTACAAAAACAAATTAACAAATGAAGTGGCTTTTCATTCTCCTTTTGCAGCTGGTATGCGTGTTGCTGTGCTCAGAAGCAGAGCAGAGTGGTGTGGGGGCAGCTGGCTTACTGCTGTTGGCTTTGGGCCATAGCACATCAGCCCTGTTGTTGATGTAGAAGAAAAGGATGCAGCAGGGTCGTGGCTCTTTTTTTTTTTTTTTCCCTTTTCTTCTCTCTCTGGAGCTTTATACGAGTGTTTTGACGTTTTCCAGCCACAGCTGTTTTTCACAACTTGTCTGTGAAATGTGTGTTGCTCAGCATAAACAGGCAGCGCATGCTATGTCCCAGCTCGGTGTGATGCTTGGGTCTGCGCTGAAAGTGAAATGTGTGTTTTGAAAGGCTTCCTGCAGCAAGGCTGGGGCTGCTTGAGCTTTTCCCTTTACACGTCCTGCTCCTTTGTAAGGAGAAACCTCGAAAGTTCCTTGCCCTGATTTATTTATTTATTTTACTTTAGAGAAGGGTTTTGTGGAGCTACATATAGTGAACCCTTCCCAGGAGGGATGAACCAGCCAGGCCCTGTTCAGAGGGGCAAACACAAATTAAAGTTGGCATAAAAGAGCCTGTATCTTTTTTCTTTTCCAACAGAGATAGTTCAGGGTGGTGATCCCACCTGCATCTGCCTATCTCTCTAGAATGATTTGGATCTTCTCCACTAGGCTGGTTATGGTCATCTATTCTCCTTTTGAATTTTGAACTTGTTTAGTGTTAGTTTAGTGATTTTACAGGTTGGGTCTGGTTCTAGAAGCAAACCTGGAGTTTGTCCAAATGTTGTGGGTCTGGAGAACTGGCTGTAGACACCGAGGTGATGCAAGTGCCTATTTAGCACAGGCCTGTAACACTGCTGGAGTGCCCCATTTGGTGACTGTCCCAGCACTGGTTCTTCCTAGCCTTTCTGGAAACACTGAAATGCCATGAGAAGACATAAAAAAGCTGTGTTTTGGATGATCCAACACATTTACCCTGAATCTGCTGGGGGTATTTTTTAAGCTTTTCAACTGAATCGCTTCTGGCCTTGACTTCCTGAACTTCGATGGGTGTTTGCAGAACTCGAGAAGCTGTCAGTTTAAAAATAAACCAAAGAATGCCCCTCCAGCTCATTTTCCTCATTAGAGACAAAGCTGTTTCGCTGTGGCTCTGCCTTCCCTCTGAGAGGATGGAAAGTGTACCTTCACGAGCTGGCAATCCAGGGTTAGCGATAAGGCTGTTGCTCAGGAAGGGCTGGCACCCACCCATTCAAGGATTATCCCTGTGAGATGCAGGCAGCATAGGACTGAGCCCTCCGTGGTGTTACACCTTGGAGAGCAGTGGTGAGCACTTTTTTTTCCGTGGGAGGAAAACCACTATTTGAGGAGGCTTGTGTGCAGTAGTGGGGACAGAGCCCTGGTTAACTGTGGTGACTAAACCCGGTCTGGGAAGTAAAGACGGTTTTGATCTGCCCTGGAGACCACCGGAAAGTCCTTGCATGAGCTGGGGGGTCCTAGAGGGATGCTTGGCTAAGGCTCGGCCTGAGAAGCTGAATAAATAAAGGCTCCTTGTGATCTTCACTGCTGCTAAATATGCACAAATAGAGGATGGGAGAAGTAGCTTTTACTAGTCTCTGCACAGTTGTTTGCCCACTCTGCCTGTGTTTCCACTGGCTTTTCTTTGGAGAATTTAATGATTTCTCTTGAGGTGAGTAACAGGTCAGTTCATGGTGGGCATTTACTCTGTATCATGTAGTGATGCCTGATACACTTTGTATTTTGAAGGTCCTAACAGAGTAACAGCCACCACCACCCCAGCACTGCTGACTTTTAAAATCTAAGACTGTCTCTACTTCCATTATAGGACACTTTCTTTTACTTATTTCTTTGCCCCAAGTATTCCTGTGTGCTATTAAACATCCTCTGAGCTTGGATTTTTTGGCTCTCCAACAGAAAAGTGCTGGGCTAAACTCATGGGAAGTGCTGAAGATGGACAGACATGTTTGCCTCTTTGATAATAGCGCTTTGTTCCCAACTGAGTTCAGAGCATTCAGAATTTTCCACTTCTATTAATGCATGTTATTAAAACTACCAGTTAAACAGTTGTGTGAGTGTCCTCTTGTTTACAGAAGACCTTGGTTTTTGACAAGCACATTAATCAGTAATGTGGAGTTCCCCACAGTCCAGGAGTCTAGCAGGCAGCTTGGCCCTGAATAGTCCAGCTGCCCTCTGGAGTTGGGGGAGTCTCCCTGAGAACTGCTGTCAGCTTTGGATCTCTCTGTCAGTCTGGGATACAGTTTGAGACCTAACCATTTTCTGCTTTCTTTTTCAGCAGCGCAATGTCAGGATCAAGTTTGAATATGAAGGAGAGAAAAGGTAAGTACCCAGCCCCATCCCCAACATGTGCAGGGACAAATCACCATTTTTACCCAAAGTTGCCCTACTGACTTCAGCCAGCTGCAGATGAGCTCACAGCAGGATTTGTTCCCCTAAAATCAACTACAATTTTATATGCCAGAGCCTTGCCTTGTCGTCCCATTTGCCACAAGTACCTCCTGGGATTTGCATTCTGGCAAAGTGCTTCCAAGCTGGAAGTCATTAAATGCCTCTTACCAGGGATATAGGGTGCATATTTGGATCCTTTTCTCTCTTTAATTTTTGAGCTCTGCTGAACTGCAGCTGAGCTGCAACTCTACAGAAATACGTCCTTTGATTAGCAGCCTATGACACTTAAGATAACCAGATTTTGGGCATGAGTCCCATAAAAATAGAGCTGGGAGTTAAACCTTGCCTGCCCTTCCCTGCTTGACATTTTCATGGAATCACCTCTTCTTGGAGCTCCAGTGACTGGCAGGGCAGGACACAGGGCTGGAAACTCACAGGCTGATGGTCCAAGTTGCATGTTAAAACCAAAGAAAACTTAAGTAATGTCACCTTGGGGCTGGGCTGTACCTGCTGATATGCACCTATAGAGCTGCTGTGTGTGATGGTACAGGGGAGTCATGGGATGCTGAACTGTATCATTCTTCCATCCCTCCTCCCTGTTCAGAGCCACTTGCTGAAAATGGAGGTGATAAATCACTGACCAGTGCCCGACCCTGGGTCTTTTCCAGTGAAGTGCTGATGGACTTTCGTCTTTGTCACCTGTGCCTCACAGTAGGGGGAGGAGCAGAAGAGCTGCACTAGGATTTTTGGTAGATATTCTTGCATGGGAGAACAAGTCTCCTCTTGGGCATAGCAGATGAGCAGCATTTCTGAGTGCAGGAGCAAGGAGCAAGTTTAATGCTTCATGATAGAAGAAAGGACCTGTATTCTTCTGAGTTATCAGTCTAATCCCAAATTCCAGTATGCTTCTACTAAATTGACACTATTGTTGTATTTGTTTGTGTACACAGGATTATCCAGTTTCCAAGACCAGTCAAATTCAAAGAAGTGGTGCAGAAGGTCACGGATGCTTTTGGACAAACAATGGACTTAGTCTGTGTGAACAACGAGGTACTCTTCTTATTACTGCCGAGGGAGAGATTTAGGGTGCCTGGGTGCCCGCTTCAGAGTTGAGCAGTGGTTTGTCCTTAAGGCCCTAATTTAGTGTTGTACATGGATGTGAAGAATAATCTTATTTTGTAGTTCCCAGCTAGTGAGTGTACAAAAGCTGTTGTCTGGGCACAGCTCAGATTCTCAAACTCCAGGCCAAACCTTCCCATTCTCAAAATTACTTCAATTAAGACCTATTAAATGGTGACATCGGACCTTGTCATCCTCCTGGAACAAAAAAAATCCCCCTCAAGCAGAGTAAGGAATTAAGTAATTGAGATGTTGGAGACATCAGTTCAGCTGCTCAGCCAGCAGCAGCAGATTTCTCCATCAGCATCCTTGGGCAACAGGACCAACTTTCAGAGTGTCTCTGGTGAGAGCGCATGCAGGGCGGAGAGAACAGCTGAGATCAAATGGCTTTCCTGAGAGCCACATGAAGTGACTGTAGGCTTCAGGTGTTTGGGTTGGATGTGAAAGCATTCCCATCTCGGGGGCAGATGCAGGAGCATGGTGAAGACCAGAGCATGAGGGACAGTGCTTTTATCTAGCACTGACTTTGTTTCACCCCAAACCCCCAGAACCATGTGCACGTTCTTGTGGTTAGGTCTGCAGTGAAACCTGCATCACTGTAGGTTCCTCTAGCAGGTCCTGTGGCCACATGCAGGCAGCCAAGAATCCCTCCTTCTGCTACCCTTGTGTTCTAAGGCTTGAAGTTGTTTCTTCTCTAACCTTCATAATGCAGGCCACTGGTTTTCCAACTTTTTATTTGAGCCCAGCTCTGTGTCTGAAAGGAAGATACCTATGAGGGCCTTGACCTAGAAGGGGGCAATCCTTGACATCTGTTTTGGTGTGCTCAGTGTTTTCCTGTGAGGCATCTTGCCGTGAACTGGGCAGGCAGCTGGAGCTACAGTACTCTTAAGGTGGGTTTGGCTGTGAGAAGAGGGCCACATGACAAATAGATAGGCTTTAAACACCAATTCCTTTGGATCTGTCCTGACAGCTTGCTTGTTCAAGTCTTAATTGCAAGTGACTACCAGCATTTCATGAAAGCATGAGTGGAGAAGGGTGTCACAAAGAGAGTTTTTTTTTCTTTTTTCTTTTTTTTCTTCTTCCTTTTGTTTCAATGGAGTTTTGCTCTACAAAATGGTTGCTATTCTTTCATCATAGGTTCCTCATGATACCAAAGTGTCTGCTGGGTTTTGGTGTTGAATGCGGTCAGGTTTCTAATCTTGGGCATTCTCTGACAGCTCTCCTGGGAAAAGCCTGCCATTGAATTCTCCAAGAATGACTCATTTCATTCCAGGTTTCTTTCCACTGAAAGAGGATTTTTTTCCAGCAAACAGAAGCTTAAATAATGCATTTTATCCCATGTTAGAGACTGTCTGTTAGACATGTGCACAGCACATAGCAGGATCATGAGCAGGCCTTTGGGTACTGCTGACTTCTTAGGGTTGAGAAAGATCTTCAGTGGTTTGTTTTTCTATATGTAAAAATTCCTCCTTGTGAGAACTCTCACTTTTGGGAAGAGGTCTGAGCAGTATTAAGTGGAAACACTATGAACAGGCAAAAGTGACATTTGGGGAGATAGCCTATGTGTGGTGACACCCCGCTATCTGGTCCCTGGCATATTCTGGGTCAGGTATTTTAGTCTCATGACTGCAAGTCTCGGAGGTGGCCTGACCAGACTCATTACAGTTAAATGTTTCACTCTTTCTTCATGCTCAGAGGGGACTGTGCAGTAATTCCTTGTTGCCATCAGGTGTTTTGCTTGCAGTAGCACCTTGCAGACCAAAATTACGCTAAGGTCAACAGGTCTTTACTGAAGCTCACTAAATGGCAATCTCTGTCCTGGTGGAGCAGGAATCCTGAAGCCAAGATCAGTGAGATGAGCATGCCAGCTGGGTGGAGCAAGGGCATGCATGAATCACATCCTGGTGGGACCATGGAATCAGTGGGCTTGGGCTGGTATAGATAAGAGCGAGGCCTGGCTGTGGGTGTACCCCATGGGGCATGTCTGCATGTTAGTACTAGGCTGGACTCATCTTTCTGCTGAGCAGGACAGCAAAATCTTGCCTGACCATGGACAGTGTGGCATGGTGTTTGTTACACAGATGGCTATGTTATGGATTGAAAGACTGGTTTCTGCAGCCAGTGCTCTGTCTGAATTCGATCTGTATGGCTGCTAAACAGCTGCTCCAGGTGTGTTACCTTGCCACTTGTCCCATCACCATCACCACCTTGTCATGTGATCTTGGGCAGAACACTGAACCTCGGTGTGCCATCAGTTCCCTTCTGACCTCCCCTTGCCTGTCTCCTCTGAGGCTGTCCTTCAGCATCATTTTTGAACGTTAGAGAGAGTTAAAGCCTGGGGAAGTGGTAGCAGCTCCATTACCGGGGGGAAGGAGAAGTGTTTAGAAGTATGCTTAACAAACAGTTGAGAATTCTTGATACCAGTTGGTCCTGCATCGGGCAGGAAGATTGACCTCTCAGATTTTTCTCCAACCCTGTTTCCTCCTATTCTTTGGGTTTCTGCAGTGTCTTGCAGAGTGAGGTCTAGCAATACTGTTGCAGTGGGTGAGAACTCGCCCTTTGCACTCCCTTTCTTAGACTGCAGTGGATCGACTACCAAGTGCATACTAAAACATTAGGCTCCAGGGGAGTGTGCTGTTTAAAAGCATGAAGAAAATCCAATAAGCTCTATTTAGTGAGACTTCTGTGTAGGTGAACTTTGCTGTTCATCACAGCTGCTCAGAGTAAACCCACTTACTGGAAATGCACCCTGGCAATTAGTTCTGTGGTTCTGCGTGAGCCTATGTTTAGTTTTATGCCCAGCCAGATATCTGTTCCTGATATCTGTATGTGCCACAGCCTGGAAGCCAAATGGAGCAGAATCTACTCACCAGATGTGGGTAATAGGTAAAAGCCAAGCTAAATACTGGCTCCAGTCCCTTTTACAGGGGGGCATTTTCTGCCTGATGTTTTTGGCGTCTCTGAAGCAGGCATGCAGATGTGTTAATGTTGTGATACTGGAGTGAGATGGGGTAACCTGCAGAATGTTCTGTTCAACAGCAGCTGAGGGATTGCTCGAAAAACTTGTGAGGAGCTCAGTAAAGGGATGGGAGAGCAGTGGGACTATGCTTACAGTTCAGAGTCTAATTCTGCTTGGTGGTGAAACAAGGGGGAGCAGCTTTCCACCATTCTCATTTCTGGTTGGGTGAGTGTAGGAGATAAAGCTTGTCTGCTTGATGCACCTGTGGAGCCCCTGTGAACTTCAAGAGGGTTAAGTGGTGCACCGAGAGGATATCTCTTAAGCTTTACTGCTTTAGGAAGCAGACTGTCTGGGAACAGCTGCAAAGCATTTGGGAGATGTATTCAATGCCATCTTTGTCTGATATCTGCTGTAGCCATGGATGATTCATTCAGATCCCAATATTTAACCATGGGCTAACCATTTGCTCCATGGGCTTACTGAAAGCCCTTAATAGTTGGTATTTACCTAGTGAGTGCTTTCTTTTCATTCATATCCAAGCCCAGTCCCAGATTTGCAATCTTTCCCAGCCTTGCTTGTGAGGCCCAGCCCAGAGAAGACTGGTGTTGGTGTTCTCTGCAAACCCCACAGCTGGTTAGGTCCCTTGGCTTAGGAGGTAAGGGACTTTATTCCTGAACTTTTACCCGTATGGTTTGGTTGAGAACTCGAGGCCCTTCCTCAACAGCCTGTAGGACATCCTGAGGAAAGGCTTTCTCAAGAGTTTGTTGGAATCTTTTTTCCTACACACTAATAATATTTTTCAGACAAAGGGTGCACAACCTGATTATCCCTCTTCCCGGGTGAATGTGCTAAATGCTTTGCTCTAGACTCTGTTTTTCTGTCTTTTAGTAGAAATTTCTCAACCACATTTGCATACTTTATACTGGAAGAGCCCTCCTAACTTAACCTGAAGTTTGTTGTTTAAATATCTTTTGAGAACTGTCCTTTTCTTTCCTCAGCAATTACCGCTGCTTCCAGCAATTACATCTGGCAGCTTTCTTTCCTCATCTCTTAATCTCATTTCTGAATATCTAACTCTCCCATGTAAGCTGTAGAGGTCCTGTGTATCTAATTTGGGACTGTAAAGGTTGCATTAAACTTGGCTATTGCAATGCCCCTTTGCAGACCTGACTTTCAGTATCTCAAAGCTGAATGCCCAAGGTGGGTATAAGCCTAGGACCACCTGCTATCCACAGCTGCAGGAGCTTGGCTTTCCTGGTAGGACAGTGATGTTAAGCCTGATGTTTATCATATGAAGTAGGTGGCCTGCATATGGCTCAGTTCACTGTCTGAAAAATAGGGATGAAAGGTAACCTTCTTATCACACAGGAGAGGAGAAACTCAATCCAAACCTTGAGATGTTCACACTGCAGTGACAGCAGCCACACAAACACCCAGGAGGGAGCTTGGAGGGCTGAGTCTGTGATCCTTGGGTGGAGGGAGGTGACTGTAGGAGTTGGCTGAGGTGAAACCTCATCTCTGTTGGCCAGAGCCCACAGCCTTCCCCTGACCTCATCATCTCCAGGATACTAGCCTCAGTGCACACAGTCTGAGGTGTGCTTGCCTACAGGCCAACACCCTGAGATCAAAAAGGCAGACACGGACAGCTTTTGAGCATTGTCTTCTGGAGCAGTTGACCTGAGGTGTGTTTGCTGTGGCTGATGGCATGAACCCTGATCACCCAGAGGCCTGAGTTGCCTTTGAGAGATTCTGGACAGCTGTGGCTCCCAGTAAGACCAGGGGAAGCCTACTGGGAACTGTGGCCACTCAGTCCTTTTTGGTAGGTGGAACTGCTGTGTACATTGGCACAGGCATGAGTATAACACTTGCTGTGTTGCCTGGATTCAGTGCCAGTGCCAGAGGCAACCTACAGAGGCTGAGGGCTGTTTTTTGTGAGATTAGGCAGGATACCCCTGGGTGAAGGGCAAAAAGTTGTGTGATAATCTTAGCCCAGGGCAGCAGAAGGCCACAGATCCCCTCTGAAGTGCAGGTGTGTTGGGAGTCGGAAGCTTTGCAGACTGTGCAGGATGTGGTACACCACACAGCAATGTCAGGAGGGTCCCATTTCCTCTGGAGTTAGGAGGGCAATAGTCTGCCACTTACCAGGAAGGCATCAGGACCTTTAGCTGCCCGATAGACACAGCACTGTGTATACCTCTGTTCTATTTACCTTCTAAAGAGCAGAAGCTGAATTTGTCTTACTGGAAGTCAAAGAAGTGGTTCTCGGAGGGAGAGCAGTCTATACCTTCCACATCAAAGAGGAAGAGACTCTTATTGGTGAGACTTCCCTGATGGCACCTGATGCCAAAACACTAGGGGAACTGTGCCAGCTGCAGCTGTAGAGAAAGCCACTGAGAATCTACCAGAGTAGATCCTTGAGTGCAGCTCACTGCTTTCTTGGACCACCATTGTATAACCATCTTTCCAGGAAGAAAGCTGAGAGGAATGTGTGTAGATGTTTTGGGGGTTGGTAGCAGCCTACAAATTCCCAAGATCAAAGCAGTTCCAGAATAGCAGGCAACAATCCTAAGATTTTGTCTCAGCCCTCTCCTCTTCCCACTAGCTGAATTGGTGATGTGACCTTTAAGCTCTCTTCTTGCAGATGTTTTTTGTTGTGATATTTTGCATCTGTTCCTTGGTAGATGAAAACTTGGAAGAAAATGTTAGAGCTCTGTAAGCTAGAGGGCATGGGGACTGTTTTCCATCCACCTTCTTGAGTTCCTCCCTTGTCCTCCAGTTCCCAACGTGCTCACTGCAAGAATCTGGCTTCCTCTGTCTACCCAGAAGTGTGACACTGCCATGCTCCGTTGTTTGTTCAATCCCTTCCAGCTCCTGATTCCACTGAAATCCCAGGAAGATTTGGACAAAGCAGTGGAACAGTTGGAGCTGAGCCCTTCTCTGAAGAGCCTGCGGATCCTTGTGAGCACTCCAAAGAAAGTTAATGTGAGCCCTTAATCTTCTCTGCTCTTTTGTGTCCAGAGTGAGATGCCGTGTTATTGTGTTGGGGAGTGGAAAGGAGTCTCCTGAGAATGCAGAGTAGAGGGCAAGCTGGTCATGAGGGGGGTCAACCCAGCTCTAGCTCAATTGCTTGGAAATCCTCCTGTGGTGGTGGCCCAGAGACTGAGCTCAGCTCCCTCTAGCTCCTCCTGCAATCTGTGAAGGGTTAAATACCGTCCTGATCCTCAGATAAGCTTAAAGCTCGAGAGAACCCTTTGTGCTTTCTGCCTAGGAATGCTGTCACCCCTCCTCTGTAGCCTCTCCATACCCATGGTGACACCCTGGCCCTGGCCGTGCTGGGTGGCAGTGTGGGAACTGTTCCCTCCATGCGGTGCTGCAGTGCTGAAAGTTGGGGAGAACAGTCTGGAGAATTCTTCAGCCTCACTCAGGACTGTCTTTTTTGCCCATTTATTTATTTGTTTTTCCTGAGCTCAGTGGTTTTGCAGTGGAGCCTGTTAGCTTGATCTTGCCTGCACAGCGTGTCTTGCCAAAGCACATGTCGTGCTGCCCCAAGCACAAGCTGTAAAGCAAGGGATTTACAGATGTTGCAACTCCATTTCTTCCTTACATTTCCTAGAAGTACTGGAGAGACTTGGAGTCTGGAAACTCATAGTGCTTTTCCTTGTGCGACTGCTGGTGCTTGCAGCTCCTGGAACTTCTCTGCTCCTTGTGAGAGGCTCTCAGAAGCTGCAGGGACCAGAGTCCCAGAGGAGGTCTGAGCCATCCATCCATCAGGCTTTCCTAAATCATGGGCAGAAATGAGGTGATCTGCTCTAGCTGCAAGGACACTGCAGCATTGCAAGTTAACTACTTAAAGCAGAGCAGCCCAGTAGATTCATGCATATCTTTGAGAGTAGGTCCAGCTCTTCCTGAAGCATGTAACCATGCAAGAACATGTGGTTCTGGGGTCATACGTAAAATTATCACAAAATGACAGTGCATTGTAGCATGTTATCTTATTAAGACTTGGCCACTACCATTTAAGTTAGCTGGATTGTCATTTTCTTGCTTCTCCCCGATCTGTCTTCCACAGCAGAGCCCGATCCTCCCGTCTTTGCTCCTCTACTTTGTTACAGAGGAATCTGCAGTGCTGAGGCTGCCACTGAAGTCTATGGAGCATGGAGGAGAGGCTCTGATTTTGGGGCTGCAAACTTGGGTTCAGGGCAGGGATCAGTCTCTCTATCTACCTGGAAATAATGCAGTGTGGGAATGGTCTTTTATGTCAAATATCTGTGTTTATCATTATCAACTTGAGCTCAATCTTAGAGTATTTTAATAAAAGATGGGAATTGCTTGTGAAAGACTTTTGGATTGCTCTAGATTACATACATGTCTGTCTTTGTTATGGTTTTGGGTAATATGGTCATGGGAAGCCCAATACAGGTTTTCACGTGGTGCATCTGCAAGGACTCTGGCAGGGTCTGATAATTCTCTTTGTCTGATTACCAGCTCCTCCAGCCGAACAACAGTAAACAGCACGAAATGAGGATCTCCAGGTCCATGGGTGATATCATGGGATCCCTGTACAAGGACTCCCAGAGAACTCGGAAATATTCAACAGGTCAGTGAAATGCAATGCTCTGCAGGCTGGTTTGTGCTGTTACAATGTGGACCACCATCCTCTTTGTCTGTCTTGTCACAGCCCTGTAGCTGCTGCAGTCTGGATGGACACCCTGATGTCTCCCCCCAGTAGCTCAGTGGAGTTACTGATTATCCTGAGCCTGAGGAAAAGACTCCATGGGCTGCACAGGTTGGACAAGGTTGTGCTGAGCAGAGTCATGTTGGGCATGATAGCTAAGAAGAGCAGGGAATCAGGTGTAATTTGAGGGGGGAAATGCAGTGATAAAAATCTCCAGTGAATTCGATGCTACTGAGCTTCATCGAAGTGAAGAGTGAGGATCTATAGAAAGCCAAGGCTTTTTCAGACCTTGACACCCTTTTTTCCTTTAACCATCTGCTGTTGTTCCCTTGGCATCTCTCCCCCTTCTCCCTTTAGCAGAGTAATGTGGATGACTGGGCTTGGGTTCCTTAGCTCCTGAGCTGAGACCAGCTTCACTACACGAGGACCAAATATGTGTCTCTGTGCCACCAGGATGTTCTTGTTGGTGAAATGAAGTCTGTTGTGGCTGCTTTTGTGGTTTCCCAGGAGAATGGATGCACGCAGTGTTTTGCGGTGGTAGCATTTCAGCTGAAGGGGAGCATCCTTTTCCTTCAGAGGTGCTGGGAGTAGATACCTGCAGCCTCTGAAGCCAGGCTGGCAAGCACCTGGTCTCCTTGCAGGCCTGCAGGGTCTGGAGTCTGTTCGTAGCCTTGTGTGGTCTTTTCTTTGTTTTTCTGTGCTTGAGTTGATGCTTTTCTTGCTTTCTAAAATTCCCTGAGCTTTTTGAAGTGACAAGTACTCCTGATAAGCTGTCTGTAGGACCTTTTGTGTGAAGAACCTTGTAAATTTTTGTAGAGAGCAGCCTGCCTGGTGCAGAACTGGTAAAGCAGCCCATAGGAATGTATAGCAGGGGGGTAATTATTCATATTACAACCTATAGGCAGGATTAATGATTTTGTCATACAGGGAATATTCTCTTCTGCATCTGTAGGTGCTGGTTACAGGGTAGTTTCTACAGATCCCTGTTGTTTTCATATATTTATTCACCAACTGTAGAAAGAACAGCATCAGGGGCTGTGGATAAAGTGGGGCCCTCTTATAAAGATACACATTAAGATATACTTCATCTTCCAAAGATCCTCTGGACTTACATATCACTAACCACTTCAAAATTCTTTTCTCTGTGCAACAAAAGAATATTTTTCTCCAAGGATTTGCCCTTTCTGTCTCGTAGCCTGTGCTGCCTTGATAACATGTCCTGTGGTTTGCTGCATCTCAGACAACGATATATAGGAATTGTTCTTCTAGGGTAGGTGCAATATAGGCCCCTGTGCACCAACTCTTGCTGAAGCTGGGGGTGGGTGGCACATGTACAAGAGCTCTCTGTGGGCCTGATGTTTGGATGTGCCAGGGATGTCTTTTTCTATTGTGTTTTTTTTCTAGCTCACACAGCTCTTGAGGGTTTGTTCAGATTCTGTCAGTCATTAGATGATTCTGAATGAAATGCACATGCGAATACGTGGTAAGGCACAGAGCCTCAGCAGGAACTGTGCTTGTACAAAACATCTCTGCTGCTCTTTTTTTGCACTTGTTAAGCTGTTAATGTAAACCAGTGAAGAGCTGTGGCACTGGGAGCAATAACTCTGTGAACCAAGCATGATGTTGAACCCATGTGTAGCTGTGCTAGCGAGAAGGTTAGTTCTTGGAAAGCTAGACTTCCCTACTAACTTTTAAGGAAAGGCCAAAGCATGGCATACTGTTTTGGAGCTGCTGTAACACCAAGGGAGTTCCTGACCAGGTCTGCACCACTGACTGTGAGGTGTTACTGCCTTGAAGAGCATCCTGTAGATAAGCAAGGCAGACAGAAGAGGAGGTATCAGCTTTACAAGAGTGAGAGGCTAAGGTACAGATTGATTCTGAGGGAATGCCTGAATAGCAGAGTGGAGGAATGATTTAATGCTGTTTTAATCTAGGTATTGGAGGAGAAGGACTGGACAGCACCAGGTGTGGGATTCATTGGGATCCTCAAGAAGGTCTGCATGCCGATTGCTAATGCACCAGAACCAGCGTGCTCAGTGCTATTGTATAGTTAGGTAGTAAAGGTAACCAACCCATGCTACAATCATCCCTCTTTTTTTTTTTACCTATGCAGATTGTCAGTCTTGATCTTAGTTTGAGTAGAGGTTACCACAAACCCTCTGTGGAGTCACCTGGGGTCTGTATGAAGCTACTGTTGCTCTGCCTAGGAAGTGTTGGCAATCCAACAGAGTCAATTTTTCAGCCTCCTGAGTCAGAACTGGGTAGTCTGGCAGCTGAACAGAAACTCCAGTGAGCTTGAAAGGGAGAGTGGTGTTTCAAATGGAGCTTACAACTGAAAGTGGGGCTATAGACAGAGATGATCCTGTGTTGTGGTTCTCTGAGCTGGGGCTTTCACTGGACTTGGGGGACAGTCAAAAGGCAATCTGAGAGGCTGGGATTTCTGTAGGAGAAACAATGTTTCACTTGCAGTTGCAAAGTATTTCACAGTGTTTGCTTAGCTGTCATCAAAGTGTTTGCTCTCAAGAGTGGCTCTTAATTCATCTTTTCTCTTGAAACCACACAAAGAGGAGATTTAAAGTGACTATATAAAAAGAGGTGATTCGGGGTCATGTTCTCCATGTTAGAGATGTCTCATGTTTTTCTGCTGACTCTGCCATGTTAGCAGCAGTGAAAAGTAATAAAACTGCATGTTGTTGGCACAAGCACAGTGGGAGGGGGTAGATGTTCTGGGGAAGATTTGGCTATTTTTGCTTCTGCTGGACAGAAAATGTCTTCACTCCCTGTCCCTGAAAAACCTTATGCAAAGTCAATATTTTCTTTTTTTTCTTTTTATTTTCATAAACTTTAAAAATCCCTCCCCCTTTTTTTTTGGGGGGGTGGGGTTGGAGAAGGTGAAGGGTGGAAAATATTCCAGTCTCTTGGTGACCAAATGGGCAGCTAAGTGCCAGGAAACTTTGGCTAAAATCTGTTTGGGTTCTGGATTTTCAGATAACTGAGGGTTGTTTTTATTTACTTTGAGGAAATACGTGTTTCAGAATATTATCCACAAATTATTCAAGCACCTCATTCCAGAATCACCATTTCAGTGGAAACATTTGCCAAAAGCTTTATTTTTTTTATTTTTCTTTATTTTTTCATGGTGGTAAACATGGCACCATGTGCCTGCCGGCCCTCTCCAGACCAGGAGCTAATGCTAGTTGGGTCTGTGCTGTTAAATGTGGACTGGCCATGGGAAGAGCAGGACTTTGGACTCAGAGAATTGCCACCGCACTGATGGTACCCAGGTTTTGCTGGACCTGCATGCAGCAGCATCAAACCCCTGCTAGCGTGCTTGGGAGGATTTGAATGTAGATCTCCAAGACAGACAGTACAAAGTGAAGCATCATTTCTGTCCTCTTAGCAAGGCATATAGATATGGGCACCAGGCTCTGTTCATGCCCAGCAGGGAACATGGTGGCCCCAAATGGAGAAAACAACTCAAGGACACTTGTGGGAAGCAGAAAATTTGCCAGTGCACAGGCTTACCCTGAGAAACAGAGACACAAAGGTGACATCTGTGTTGTTTAATTCACAGGGTCAGGGCATGAGTCTGTTGTCTCATCATTTTAGCAGGTTCCCTGGCCAGTCCTGTACCCACTGACTGTCATCCCAGCAGTGTCTGGGTGAAAACTGGGGTAGCACAGGCTGGAGACCTGTTAAAGGAGTTGGAATGGATGAGACCCCTCCCTGTTTCAAGAGGAGGAGAATTTGTCTGAGCATCGTGTCAGACGCTTTAGGGCCAAAAAATGAGCTTTTTCCTACTTATTAGTATAGAAGTACCCTAATATTTACCTTAAATCAAAGTGTAGGAATCCATCCTCAGAGGGTCAGCACAGAGAGGAGGGAGACTTGGAGAGGTCCCACTGAAAAATAAGAGATTGAGGGAGATTTGGTCCATTTGTTCACACCTCCTCACGACAGTCACAGAGTTGAGAAGTTTCCTGCAGGTTTCTCTCTTCTTGTGCTGCTCTAGCCTGAGCCCTGTGTTTCTGCCAGGACTCAGAGGAATGGCACATCTTGACATAGTGTCCTTCGTTGGGCTCTGCAGCAATGTCATCCCAGGGCTGGGCTCTCCGTGGCCACAGCTGTGAGCATGGGCAGCTGCCAGCAAACCCTCCCTAACTGACTTTTAAGGGGCTTCTATTCTCCATCGGGATCCCTGCTTGGTGCCAATCAGTGATGGATGACGTTTTGGGCAGGGAAAGGGTGAAGCCAGGGAAGGCGGAGGCAGAGGGAAGCCGAGCCTGGCATGGGGGAGCTGGCTGTACATGCAGTACCACAAACTCTGCACATATTGCATGAAAGATACTTCTTAAATAAAAATAACAGAAGGGAACATGAAAGACCCCAGTAGATGCCAGCAGTGACTGTAAGTCTCCGTGCTGGCCTGGTTCGCCCTGCTCAGGACATGCTGTGCTCTAGTCTCAAATATCTGGCTTTACATTAGTGTGTGTAACACGGAGCAGGGATCCCTTCCCAAAGCACCTTGCTCCAAAGGGTAACTGAGGTCAGATACTCAACCAGTGTCAATCTGCAGAGTTTCTCTGAGTTCAGGAATCCTGCTGAGATCTGGCCAGTATTTGATTTATGAAGAAGTGTCTCAGAGTCTGTCCCATCCCCATGGCATCTGAGGACTGGAGCTGACGTGTCCTCCTGTAGACCCCAGGAGGACAGTCCCCCCTGTGCGTGGTGCTGCTCCTGCTTCCTGAGTATTAGTCGTGTGTGAAGAGCATCTGTGATGTGTCATCAGGCACAGTTTCCTCTGTCTCTGGGTGGATAAAGCAGCATGATTATTATTGGATGTATTTATCCAATAAGCCTTGTGTTGCCCCACTATGAATTAAGCCTGCCATTGAGTACCACAGTTGCTCTTTCTCCCTGGTCCCTATTTTCCATTCCCCCCTCACCAGCAGCCCTGAAATCACCCAAGGTTTTGCTGATGCAGCCAGATAAGACTGGAGGGGGGGAACCAACCCTGGGCTCTGGGGCTCTGCTCCCACTGCCTCCCTGTGTTCCTCCCTGGCAGATGGGCATGGATGGATGTGAAGCAGCAGCAACAAATGCTCCCAGAGGTGTGAAGCTGCATAAACTACTCAGAGCAGCTCTTCTACCCAAACAGCCTGGCTGAAAGGGATCTGGTTCAATCCAGCAGTTTCCAGGCATGCAAAAGCCTGAGTGTTTTCTTTAACTTCCTTGCCTGCTGGGAAACAGCTAGTGTCTTATCCCCTTTTACAGTTTTTTGGCAGGAAATGTGACTCTGGAAGGTCAAACACAACTGACCTGGTGACTGGGAGTAGTTGTTACAGGCAAAGGCTTAATGTGAGATCATGCAAAGTCTTTGCACTTCTGATAAATCTCATTTAACTCCAGAGGTTCAAAATCAAACAGGGCACATATGGCTCTTTGTAAAATCCAGTTTGAAGACTTCTTGGGCAGTGAGTGGGTTGTTGCGGCGAGAGGTGCACAAGCAGACCCACACCTCTCAGTAGCAGGAACAAAAATGCTCAGCAGAGCTAAGATGCAGCAGTTGCACCACGTCAAATTCTCTGGCAGCTTTTTGAAGCAAGAGCCACCCTAAAGTCTTCATGCGGTGTTCTGGATTGACATCTGCTAAGCAAACAAGGGGCCGGTTGTTCAGTGATTTAGCCAGGGTGCCCAAACTGTTAAATGGTTAAACGTTTGTTTATTTATCTTCAAAGAGAGGATGCCGTTCTTCCCAACTGGTTTTGTTTTTAGGACTGGTGGAAAGCCAGTTCATTATGAGTGCTGCAGCACTCGAGAGATTCTCTCCCCTTGATCTTGGCGTTACTTCAGTTGGGCTTTTTTCGCTGTGTTCTTATCCTGCAGGAAATCTGTGAAGGAGAAAATAGGAAAAAGAAAAAAAAAAAAGTAACTCAAAACCATCTGACTTTCATTTTTACAATCCGAGCAAGGAGTCTGGAGGGAGATGTACCATGGGACAGAGTTATCTTTGTGCTTGGTATAAATCCAGCAAGCCTGATTTAGTGGTCTTTAATGCTGATGTGACACTGTTAACATTAGCAGCTCCTGATGTGTATCAGCTTAAGTGAAAAGTGAGGACTTGGACTTGAAGTGTTGATCACACTGGTGGATTTATGCCAGCGATCAATCTGGCATGGTAACTGTGGCACAGAATAGTGACAGAAGTGTTGTGTTGATTGATCAGCATTGACTTTTCACAATGGGATAGGCCCCTTCCCAGTACCTTTCTCATGCAACATCGTACTAAGCCTGGGCATGTTGTTACCAAATGGTAGTGACGCACCAAAGACTTGGCAACAGTGCCCCAAAAAGGGGGTAACAAGTATAAGGAAGCGCATCTCTACGTGCTTTCCAACTCTTCAAGGATGTGTGTTTTTAGAAGCCTGCTCAAAACTAAGTTGTATTGATGTGAAGGCTGACATTGCACAATACCAACTGGTTACAGCTCCAGCATGGAGTAGCACAGACCTTTGTCAGCAATTCCTCGCCGTGAAGCGATGACAGCCCAGGGATGGAGGGGAGGGACCGTAGAGACAAGTGGAGCCAAGCCCGTGCCTCTGGGCCAAGTGAGGGCAATGTTCCCTAAATCCTGAAAAAGCATGAGGAATCTGTTAGGGTGGATTTGAGGGAATAGTGGGGAGGAACAGGCTATCGACTAAGGAAGCTGTGGAGTTCTCTCCCAGGTGTGAAATAGAAACCCTTTTTGCTAAAGAGGCCTGGTGAGATGCCTTTGAGAGCCTTGCTCCCTGTGCCAAGGTGTGCATGATGTGCTGCAAAGCCCCAGGGCTTTCCATGTGGCTCTGCCTGGCGTGGAGACTCTGCCAGCTGCGGGCACGGAGCCTCTGGGGCTATAGACAGGGGAGACAACCCTCCCTTGGCAGGAGATGGATGAGCTGATCCCATAGGTATTCTCCCTCCCTATGGCTCTTGGGTTTGAGAGCTGTTTTTTCTTCCTCTTTACTTTTGAATAAGAAAGGGGGAGAGAAGAGAGGTATCTGAATGTGGATTGTTTTCCATATAAGAAGTGTTTAAGTGATGTTGCACCAAGTTCATGAGGCAGTGGCGTGATCCAGGGAGGAAGTGCCTGGAGGTCAGTGTGAGAAGGTGGGTTTGGATTTGTGTTTTGCTTCGAGATTGCCTGATTGTATCACAACAAAACTCTGGATTCCTTTTCTTTCTGGTGTCAACAGAGCACCTGGATACAGTGCAGAGCTCTTATGATCCAGGGTAGGTTGAAGGCCAAGTCTGCTAGATGTTGTGTGGCCCTACAGTAAGAAATTCTCCCTGTTAAAAAGCTTTGTAGGATACTCATAAACAGTTTCACATCTCTAGCTCCTCTGTTCCCTTCCACACAAGTTCAAACCCAACAGTGTCTCCAGGAGGTCTGTGATCACTGGAACAGCATCTCTGGAACTACTTGGATGTGTCAAGTCCTCTCCTTGACCAGTGCCTTTCCCATGTTCTAGGCTCTCTGCACACCGGCCGGAGCTCTCCGCCCCCTGGGAGCGTTCCTGAGGAGCAGCAGCAGATTGCTCGCCAAGGATCCTACACCAGCATCAACAGCGAGGGTGAATTCATCCCTGAGACCATGGATCAGAACGTAAGTGGGGCCAAGGCATGTGAGTTAAACCCAGGCAGTGTCAGGGATGAGGGAGGCTGCACTGTGAGTGCCATTCCCCAGTGGGCTCTGTGCACAGGGATTGGGCCAACTGTTTTGAGGAACTGGGTGCCCATGGGCTTGACATGTTCAAGAAACAGCAGCCCTGACTTCCAGGAACCCTGAAAGCCAGCTGCTGTGGTGATGGCAATGTGCTCAGGTGCCTCAGGTAGCTCTGGAGGAGCGTAGATCTTGGCATGCATGTGTGTGCCAGCTGCCAGGCCCTCGTGGCCACAGCCTTCCCGAATCCTGGGGACCATGAAGGAGTGTGCCAACCAACTGATTGCCTGTGATTGCAACAGCTCTTGCTGCTTCCCATGTGATGTTCCTGCCTGAGCTCTGGCTAAAGTCCTTGGCTCTGGCCGCAGCCTCTCTCTGTGGTTTTCTCTGTCCTTCCCCCATATAATTTTTTTCCTCTCTCAATAAGGAGTTCATATATTCCAATCCCTCAGTAATAAAAGAGCAGATAGTTCTTCAGCACAGTGTTGAGCAGTGCCCTTTCCTCCAGTCAATTTGGTACCCACAATGGGGGAAACTCTGCCATGTCAGGGGACCAGAGAGGGAGCACCTTACACCTCCCTCTCCGTTTGCATCTCTGCTCAGGCTGTAGCTCCGAAGAGCTTAGTATAGCTCTGGTGAAGTCAGCTGGGCTGACTGGGCACAGTTAGTTAATTCTTACAAAGCCCTTGGAAGGTCAGGACCTGGATCCATGGTTTGCAGGAGGTTTAGCCATGTGGAGGGACATGGGGGGACACATGGTAGGCACCAAACTCACTCCAGCAGGCTGCTGTGGCAGGCCCCAAGGAAACTTTCTAGGGAGACATGTGTTTCCTACACTCAAATAGCACCCACTAGCTCTGCTTTTGTGTGCAGGTTGTGCTGGTGTTTCCATGGCAAAGTTGTGTTTTCAATGGTTTATTATACAGCCATTAATAAAATAAGTCATTCCAGGTGAGTCTTGGCAGCATCAGAGTGCAGATGTATCTCATGCTTCTTTCAGGCAAAAGTTGCCTTTCTATTGTTTTCTCATGCCTCCCGAACATGTTTGGTGTAGGATTAAGACAAATTGTGTGTGTGTGCAGGGGGGAGGTCCATGGGAACCCTCTCTTGGGTGTAAATCAGCGCAGCTGCACTGGCTTTTAATGGAGCTCTGTTAGCACTAGCTGAGCTTCGAGCTTGCTCCCAGATGCTCTCCTCACTTCTCCCCAGCACCACGTTGTGGGTGGCCTGCTGCCCTTCTCTGACAAACTAAATGCAGGAAAAAGAAGATCGAGGGAGGTTTGTTTGCTTTTTCTTCTTCTCATTGAGCAGCCATGTTTTTCCCCATATGGGCTTTGCCCTCAGAACATCCTCGAGCTGCAGCTCCCTTATGTACCTGGTGGAATATTGCTTACAAGCTGGTGCTTGTTGCCTTTTGGGGGATGGCCCTGTGGAAGCCTGTGGCATAAGCGTGGTCTTGGCCTTGAGAACAGCTCGGCAGATGGACAGACACAGAGTATGGAGCCTCCTTGCATTCCCAACCCTATGCTTTTGAGAAATGAGTCCATTGCAGCATTATTTTAACTGCTGGGAGAGACCTGGCATGGCTGACAGAGGTGGGGATTAGGGTCTGGCAGGGGACCTGCTCCCTTTTGGCTGGTGCACTTTGAAGGATGAGGCTTGGAGGTACAAACTGGGAAGCAGAGAAAAATTGCACTTTCCCATTGGGACTGTCCTGCCAAAACAACTTGAGCTGTTATGACAACCGGCCCAGCACAGGAACAGCACGTGGAAAGGGAGCCTGATCCCATACAGGGGGAAGGAGGAGCAAAGTGGGTCCAGGAGCCAGGGAAGGGTGATTCCATGGGGTGTTTAACCCTCATTGCTCACCTTTCCCAGGAGAAAGCTGAGTTTGGGGCTGGCTGTGGAATAGGAGTTTGTGAGGGTCTTCAGTGAGTCTGCAGCCAGGAGGAGGCATTGTACCAGCCACAGCACAGCATGGCCCTGAGCAAGCTCTGCCCCGCATGCAAGTGCACATAGCCCCTGGGTTTGCCACTCAATACAAACCCTCTATTGTTACTAACTAGCTATAAATAACCCATCCAGTACAATGTCTCATCCAGGAAGCAACACAAATTCAGCTTTTGACTCGCTGAGCTAGTGAGAGCTAAACTAGTTCCTCCAGCCAAAAGCCCTGATGATGCTGTGCTTATCACCTGAGAGGAAGGCTGGTCTCATCTGCCAGGGCAGCTTGGGGAAGTCAGGGCTGTGATCCTGGCTGTGACACACAATATGCACTCAGCCTTGGGCACATCATTTGTGTCCTGATACATTTTTTTAAATTTTCTTATTTTTTTTTTCACAAATATTTGAGCATTTTGAATCTCATCGACTTCTCAGCATGGTTTGAACGTCAGGGTACTAGTCACCTTTGCCTCAGTTTCCCTACTAGCAGTTGGAAAGAACAATAATCCAGATGGGGCATCATAAATAGATTTCCACTGGGAAGAAAACTTTCCTTAGATTGGATCCCACCTCTACTGGGACTGGCATCAGCTGGTGTGAATCAGCTGGCTTCTCTGGAGCTTTGCTGACCCTGCAGAGGTCTGTTAGCACTGGAGCTCAAAGAGTTGTTATGCTTGAGTTTATTGTTGACCCTTTTCTTTTTCTGTCAGATGCTTGAAGCCTTCATCAGTCCCGATGAATCGCTGTCTGGGAGCTGCCAGTCACTGGACAGATCTGTGGACAGGTGAGTCGTGCATGCCACCACGTTCACAAAGCTGAAATGCAGCCTCCGCTCCATAGCGGGAAACAGGCAGGGTTGGTGGTATCTGCTGAGGTTCCTGTTGGGATGAGGATGCACCTGAGAAAAACAAATTTATCCTGAATGCTAAAAACCAGATGCTAGCACAAGCACCTGTACGATGGTACGACTTGAGTTGCAGTAATCTGAGCTGGACGGAGTAGCTGGGGACCTGCAGGCAGCCTCGCTTTGTGTGCCCAGGTTTCTGCTCCAGTCAGATCCCTCTCCTACCCCTCCTGCTTTCTGCAGTCCCTGGCTCAGTGCTCGTTAGCCTCTCCATGCCTCCTCCTCCCCAGGCATGCTGTCTGCTCTCCATTGACCTCTTGTAAATGTGGCAGCCCCTGTGCACTGCCAGTGGCCACAGACGTATCAGTCAAGGTGCTGAGGACACCAGACGAGCAAGAACTAAGTTTAGCTTCTCAGCTGGAAGCAATGAGGACGTACTAATACAAGCTGCAGTTCAATAGTTGGTGTGGCTGGCTGGTCCAAGCTCACACATGCACAGCAATTGTACGTTTGTTGCCGTGCACAGAAGGCTGTGTATAAGACGGTGTCCCTTTGGGAAGTAATATATATTTTTTTCCATCTTCATTAAAGATTTTCTTTTTTTCCCCATTGCTTTGCTGTACAGCATCAAGGCTGTGTTTCAGCATGTCTCCGTTGTCTTGATTTGATTGTGTAGTGTGCTTCAGATTTGCAGCTCTGTGCGTCTTAGATCTGTCTCTGCATTGAGGTCCATTTCCTTTTTGTGGCTTTTAATAATTTCCTGTGATGTATTCACTCGTTACGGCTGTATCAAAGCTGGATTCCTTGTGCTCCCAGCCTCAATGCCTCAGCTTCGGTTTTGATAGACTTTGCTAGTAAGAACAACAGAAGGAGCATGGCCTGATTAAAACACTTTATCGTGAACCAAGAGAAGTGTTAGGCATGTTTTCAAGAGGGTGTGTTTGCAAGAGGGTGGCATGGCTTGGTTTCATGTAGGAAGAAGCAGACAGCTGTGTTCAGTCATGGGGTCTAGGGGCTGGAAAAGGCACAAGGGGGGCTGTACTCTTCAAAGGCAGAAAGAAGTGTATGACTACCTGCAAAGCCATAGCTGAGCCCTTGCTGCCCATTGCTTGAGATGGAGTTGGCCTCCAGAGGGCAGAGCTGGTGAGCAGTCTGATGCTGATAAATAAGACAAATACCTCTTCACTGTAGCAAACCTGTCACGATCAGCTTTGACATAAGTAGATTTCAGAACACATCACCAAGCAGGTTTCTGCTACTATGCCCATTTTGTTAAGAGGAAAAGTGGAAAAGCAACCTGTCCAGATCACATTCTTGGCCCTTACAGAGACAGGGGTGAAATTAGGATTGCCGAGATCCCCTTGTAGTGCTTTATTATCCTTTAGATATAGTTTAAAGACCTTGAGCCTTGAAGCACTGAGCTGACCCTCCCTCCTGGTCTCCTGGGTGGAGGGGGTGTGTGCTCAGTGGTGGTACAGACCCTCCTGTGTGAGGAAGGTGGGGGGTGATGTTGCAGAGGGGAGACCCGCCTGAATCGAGCATGACTGAAGGACTCCAGTGTGTACACCTGCGGTGTTCACAGAACTCAGAGTTGCGTGGTTGAACACTTGACATTGAGGGAAGAGAAATCTGCAGCCTTCCTTCTGTGCCATCTTGTGCATAGGTGTTACGGTCTTTGGCTGCTTTGGCTGTTTTCTGCAGCATCCCTTTTGTTTGCTGCAGGAACAAGCTGTGATCCTGCAAAAAAAGTCTTCATTCTTGTGCAGGTTGAGGGTGGGAGCTCAGCTGGGTAGACTAATTCATTCCTAATTCATTCCATGGCCTTTCTGATATAATAAAATCTATTTTATCTTTTTTTTATCCCTTTGCAGCCCTCCCTTTACGCAAACCCCTCTTCCTGGAAGGAAGAGCCATCCCAAAGATAGTCTTGATTGCATGGGTAAGCACTCCTAGAGGTTTGTATTTGCTTAAAAGTACAAAAAGTGTGTAGTAAAGAGAACTGGATAAAGGCTGTTAGAGAGATGGCACTACATAAAAAGTGGTTAAAAACAATTAAGCAAAGCAACTCCATTACTTAGGTTACACTTCAAAAATGACCCTGCAGTGATCAGATGTGAATGTTCTCAAAAATCAAAAGACCCAGAACATCAAACACAGGCAGGACTCCTCTTGTCATTGTTAACCCATCTTGGCTCTGCAGCAATAGTGAAGAACCGTTGGGCCTGGTTTGAGAATCAGTTTACAGCAACAGCAGTCCAAATGGGTAGCAAGGGCCCTGCAAGATCAGAGATTAGTGCTGTATTGGAAGAAGGTGCTGAGGGGGCACTGCTGTTATATTTGGAGACAACTGTGAGGTGCTGAGAAGCTGGAAACAGCCTTGTGGCATCACCTTTTGTTTCTGTGAGCTGCACTTTCAGGATCCCGAGTTCCTACATAGCAAAACCCAAGTTCCAGACTGTCTAGGGAGTTAAATCATTTCCACTTGCATTAATAATGATCTTGTAATAGTGCAAATGCTGTTAGAGAAAGTGTATTGGTGACTTGCAAAGATCATAGGTTACTGCTTAATCACTTCTAAACATCCAGCTGGTTAAGTCATGGAAACTCTGTAATATTTTAATGACTTTCGTTATTAAAAATGAACAAATGGCAGTCAGCCTGTGGCATGATCTCTCCTTTCTGGCCCGAGGCAGGATTTCTAGATTGAACCGTAGAGATGAAGCTGCAGTCAGTCCACGTCGCTGAAGGTTTTAATACATCCCTAGTGGTAGGGGAAGCATTTTGCTTTGAGACACCACTCGGCATCGTTGCTCACACGTGGCTTGTTGAGAACCTCTTGACCTGTCCTTGTTGCTTTTCTTGCTGACCATATTTCAGCCATTATGCACTCCTCTTGTGCACTGCTGTAATGGGGAAATCATGCTGAAGTGTGGCCAAGGCCAGGAATGGTCTCCAAGGAGTGGCTGCTGGCCCCAGGCTAAGACAAACAAATAATCAGAATGGACTGTGTCATTAGAGTTGGATGGAGGAAAAACAGGAGGTGAAAGATGGGGGGGAAATGACAGATATTTTAATCTTAAGTTATTCAGTGCTACCAACAATGGCTTCCTGTCCTGCATGTTTCTATTCAAAAAATATGTCCTTATCTCACATGTCCATCCACCTCTCTCATAATTTCATGTCTAATCTAAATTCTGATGGTCTTTAATCCTTTCTGTGTACTCTATAGTCTAGCTTTCTAGCATTTAATCAGAGAAAATATAAATGTTTGAAGCTCTGGTGGTGTAAATTGGTCTCTGGCTTTCAGAGGTCAGGAGTCACATCTCAAAAGAAGGGAGGAGGGATTGTCTGGTGTTAGCCAAGCACTGGATTTTTGCATTTCCCTGGAAACAGCTGATATTAGAGCAGAGGTTTTGAAGTAGTTGGATCTGGGCCTGACCCTGCCTGGCAGTTCTGTTTCCACACTAACTTTTGTGTTTTCCATGTGCAAATAAGATATTTAGTGCCTTGTTTTGGAAACCAGGCATGGTTGATGTTAATCCCCTGCCTTGTATTTGATCAATATGGGCCAGGGTCCATAAAGTCAGTGGCTAAACGTCTGTTTGCTTTAGGGGAACCAAGACCAGTGTGTATAACCCTTATTTTCCACTGAGGAGTGTGTGCCTGCTGACAGATGTCAGGGTGAGCCTTGGGGAATGTTTGTTTACGTAAATGAACAGCTCATTACCTTGCTCTTGCCTGTAACTCAGCGTGGAGACCAGAACGCTTTCCCGTAAGAAATGCTCTGGGTGTTTGATACTGAGCTGATCTCAGAAACCTGTCTCTTCTTCCCTCCTGACAGATTTCGACATCCCTTTCTGCGAGAGGCTTGGGAAAGGTGGGACCTTCCCGAGGCAGTATCACCTCTCCCAAAGTCGCAAGGACTACAGTGATGGTAAGAAAATGAAGGATTGGGGGGAGAGATGCTTGGTTCAGGATCTCGGTGGCTTGTGACAGCATCTAGGACTGGAGAGACTTGTGAAGGAGAGGTTTCTGATAAAGGGAGAACCACCAAGTAATTTGGGACTCACTTCTGTATTCTGAAGGGCATTCTTAGTGAGACCTTGCAGGTTTGCTCTCGGGAAGTGCTGAGCATCTACAGCATGTCTGAAAGTCAGCGCTCAGCTCCTTCTGTGCTTACACCTGTTTTTTTAACTTAGCCACATGGATGGATGGCATTTCTCATCCCTGGCAATATCAGCCTTTGTGTTTCCCTAATTCGGTTGCTTTTGGGGATGCTGGTTTGTGACCTGTACAGCAGGTTTCTCACAGAGCTGTAAGAAATTCCCTGGCAAATGCAGGGTAGCAGAATCTGTTTGTGTGTTTATTTTAAGATGGTGAGCTCTGAGCTTTTGGGACCACTCCGTTACCTTCTTGCTGCTCCTTCTTTCACTGTATGAGACTGCAAGTGGTGGGAGGCAAATCTAAGAATGAAATTCCCTTGGGAATAAAGTACTTAGGACATGTGGACAGCCTGTTGATCCTTCCAGAATGAACTTAATCTCTTGCTGATGCCACCCTTGTGAAAGCAGTTATCATGAGATCTGGCGCTGCTTGTGTGGTCATTTGTATTGTTGTTTTAGGGAATGCCAGGGATAATTTGCAATGTAAATCCCTGCCTGTTCAGAGATTAATGGTGATTAACAACCAGTAAAGGCCCTAATGTAATGAAATGGTTGAAAACCCCTCTGGAAACATTCTGCATTACATATAATGCCTGGTGTTAACAACTCTTAACTTGAATTAAAAATGTTCACAGGTCTTTGCTTCAGTTTCATTAAGCTTGTTTTGTTTAATTTGAAGGGGTGCATCACTGGGTCTGGGCAGCAAGGTGACAGGGTGGTGACAGGCAGATCCAAGCTGGTGTGTGCATTCTTGCCATAACTCTCCTGCTTTTCTCCTACAGGCAGGAGGACTTTCCCCAGGAGTTACTTCCCACAAGAGAACTTGTTTCAGCTTGTCCCTTCCAGCCGAACCAAGAGCTTTAATGGGGACAGCAAGCTCAGCACCTTGCAGTATGATGAGTACAGGCCCAAGTGGTGGAACAATTGTGAGAAAGATCTGCAGGTCTTCAGCACCTCCCCTACGAAAGCTAGGAACTGTAAGTGAACCAAAGCCACTAGTATCTGAGGTCTCAGTATATCTGTACATCTATGTCTTGACACAAAACGGAGTTACTGTCACCTGCTGAGTTAGTGGGCATCAGGTAAGCTGACCAGGTATGAATGCACCCTGATTCCATCCTAGCAGGAGGCACTCTGCACCAGTTTATGCCTCAATGAGGAAAATCTAATACAACACACTGTACCTTACCTTGGCCCATATGAGTGCATATGGGGTCAACTGGTGTTCATAACTTGCTGAGTTGCAGAAAATTGCTTGTGTTGGACTGTCAATGTGCTTGCACAGCAGAAGCTTCCAGGAGACTGGGAATGTGGGGGGAAAATGTGTCCAGAGGCTTCATTCCTTGGCTTACGTTGCTATCACCCCAGCATCCAAAGATGGTGTTGTAGGCTGCTCTGGTATTGCAAAGCTGCCCTTGCTATAGAGATTGGTGCATTCTGGGCCTGTTCAGTGATGGATAACAACCTAGGAATGACCAGTGATATAAAACTCCTTGCTGGTCCCTACCTGGGCTGCTGCTTAGCCATGCTGTATCCTGCTAACCACTCCTGGAGCAGAGGAGAGAAAGTCCAACACTGGCTAAGAAAGCAGGTTTTGAAGGAAGAACTCTTAGAGAAATGTGACTTTTATGGATCTTGTTTCTGTTTTCTACTAATGCAGACTGGGAGACATCCCCCCCACACACCAGTAGCACTAGTGCAATTAGAACTGGTTTCTTGTGGTGCCCCTGGGAGAGGCTGGCTTGCTGCCTGCCTTGGTGAGCTCGTTGCAAGCTTGATCTGTGCTCTCTGGGGTCCGATGGACCCTGATGCCAAAGTCTCCCTGCTGTGCTCTTCTCTCAACCCTCTCCTCTCATGTAGCCCTGCAGGCACCTGTGAACTGGAGGCTGGGGAAGCTGCTTGGAAGAGGAGCTTTTGGGGAAGTTTATCTCTGCTACGATGCTGACACTGGGCGGGAGCTGTCAGTGAAACAGGTGCCTTTTGATCCTGACAGTCAAGAAACAAGTAAAGTGAGTATTGAGGGCAGGACTGCATTCTGCAGTATGCTGGGGAAGTGTGGGCTGGAGCCTGAGGGTAGAGGTGGCAGAGGAGTCTGTGTCCCTGATGGAAGGCATTGTGTGGAGACAGTATGTGTTATGTGCCCTCTCTGGAGTGGTCCCAAATGGCTCATGGCACTAGTCAGCATGTTCTGGTGACTTCTTTACCTCCTGGTTCCGTGGTCATCTTGGCCTGCTCTGTCTCAGGTATCATCTCTTGCAGGTCTGTCTGCTTTTCCTTAGTTTCAGCCTTCTTGCTCCCTTCAGCATTTTCACACTCCAGGGGCTGCATTAGCTCTGCTGGTGTCTTCATTCACACCTTTCCAGAAAAACTCCTTGAGTACAAGTAATAATAAGTAGACCTGTCTTAAAGTCAAGCCCTTGTGATCCCATCTGTCTCTCTCCTTACCTTTTCCTTAGGGCAGCGCTCCCCATTTTGTGGCTTACGTGTCTGATGTCCTCAAGGGCAGCTTCACAGGCGCTATGGAAAGAGTGCTCAGCATCAAGCATATTTGTATAATATTCCCAAAGTAACCATTCCTTCTTGTCATAAGGCAGGTCTGTTCTGTTGCAGGAGGTGAATGCCTTAGAGTGTGAGATTCAGCTGTTGAAGACTCTCCGTCACGACAGGATAGTGCAGTACTATGGGTGTTTGCGGGATCCTGAGGAGAAGAAACTGTCTATCTTTGTGGAATACATGCCAGGGGTAAGTGTGGTTCTTGCTAAAAATTATCCTGAGAGACAGAAAACAGATTTAAACTCTCCTGGAGTTTGGTGAAATTCACATCTGGAGTTAAACTCTAGCTGAGCTCCTCTACATCTAGTGAGCCGAACCAAACCAGTGGATCTCAGTACCTGTATGGTTTGGGAAGACTTAGATTGTGAGTCAAGTTGTCATGGTGAAGCTCCTCAACATGCAGTGGGTGAAATCTGAAGCTCCTCAACATGCTGCAGGTGAAATCAAGAGCCTTGAAGGTAGATTTTAGGTTTGAATTCTGGAGCAGGGTGTGTTCACAGTCTGGAATCTGAACATGGTGAGTGTGGGACATGATCCAGATCTGGCTCCAATCACTGTGGCCTGAGCCCATTCTTAAGTATTTACTGCAAATCCCTATAGGAAAAGCTGTAGTACAACTGTCCACCCACAGCTGTCACCAATTATTTGACTTTCAGCATGTGTGTATTAAAAACAATGTTACTTACTTAGTCTTCCCTTTTCAGGGCAGAACTTCTTGTTGGTAGTGCTATCCTCTTGTGCAGGAGTGGCTTCAATTTGTGACTTTGCTGATATAGTATAAAATAACCCTAGGGAAAAAGATGATCAGGAGCCTTTGAGAGAGCCTAAGCAGGGGCTGGAGGATGTATGCAGATTAGTTGAACATCTTCCTCTATTTGCAAGCATGGGAGTTCCATCAGTCATCTGGACAAACACCTTGGTTGGTGTAAACCAGCATAACGCTATTACATTGCTGGAGGATCTGTTCTCCTAAGTCCTGCCTGTCCAGCTGGAGTCATTCCCCAGAGTGGGAGAATAAACCACTGTTTACACAGAGATTTGTAAGGTCAGAAGGGACTATTAAGTCATCTGGTTGCAAATAATTTTGGTCATTAGTAAACGTGCTGGAAGCTCTCGTAACACATCGTGCACATGAGTAATCAGGTGGACTTCCATGCATTTGAGTCCCTTCCAAGCGCTATCCTCCCTCTGTCCTTGTGGGCAGGCATCTCACTTTCAGGCCTTACCATGAGGCATGGACCTGGAGGAGTAAACCCCATGAGTTTCAGCAGTCCCCTTGCTGCTTATTCTGCAGCATGCTAATGTTTGTTAGCAGTCAGGAAGCCAACATTTGATGCTGGGGCAGTGTCCAGCAGGGCTGGAAGTGGAAAGTTTGTTTTTTTAATGATAAACCAGAGCTCTGACCAAATACAGATTGACTTTCGTGCTGCAGCGATGGCTCGTTTCACATAAGCAGCTCTGGGCTTTGGTTTCCAAGGCCCGTGGAAGTGAATGAGTTCCCAGACCTTGCAGGACAGCAGCTCCACAAGCCAAGCTTCTGATTTAACACAGCCAGCTTGGCAAAATCTTCACAGGGCCAAGTGGGGGTGCACCATTATCCTGGTATTCGTATGACTGCCCCTATTAAATAACTGACTGTATTTTTTGTCCTGCCCTGCCCATTCAACTATTTTTTTCAATTTATGCTTGGAAAATGAAGTGATCTATCTGACCAAAGACCTTGAAGACTCCGTTTCCCTTTCTTCAGTATCATGTTTGGTGTGCCCACATCAGGGTGAGGGAGGTCAGGATAAGAAAGCTAGTTCAGGTTGAGGATGAGGGAATATACCCTGCATAGAAGTTGTGCAAGGGGGTAATTTCAAAGCATCTTGGGTTACTTTAGCAGCACTGTGAGATGAAAAGGAGAGGCCCATCCACAGGATCACCATCAGTCTCAAAACAAGGCTCAAATAGTAGCTGGGCAGAGCAACAGCAGAGGTGGGTGGATGTGGAAAAACTGCTACAGTTTGAGTGACTAACTTGAAGCAGAGCATCCCACTGTTCCCAGAAAAGGACTATGGCAATCTTGGACCAACCCCAGAGCTGCAGGACAGGCAGAAACAGGATGATTTCCCCCTCCTTCTCTTCAGCCAACCTGAATGCTGGAAGTAGATCTGGGTGCGACCTCTCTGGTTTAACCCCAAATCTGCCTCTGGTTTAGCCCTGTTAAAACCCAGCTCTGTCATAGTAAGGGACATCCATTTCCAAATGGACAGAAAACACAGCTAAAACCAAGGGTGTCAATGTCTTGCAAATGGTAGTCTGCACCCCTGCTTCCTTCCCTCTTTGATCAAACCAGTAGGAGCCTGCATACCTGGGTCAGAGATTCAAGGCTCAGTACTTGCAAATTGTCTACTCTGGGTCATCTTGTTGAAGCAGTCCCATGTGGGGCTGATCATGTCCTTCATGAGTCTGTCTACCTCATGGCAGTGGGCAGTCCTTGCTGTGCCAAGTTGCAGTGAGAAGGCTTCATAGAAAACTGACTCATCAGCTTGGCCCTGAAGAACCAGTCAAGTTGATCCTCTCACTTGGAGTTTGACTTCGGTTTGGTCCTTCTCCATGAGCTGGTGGTGATGTCCAGCCACTAGAGGGGGAAAGAGATCTGTAGTGTTACCAGAAGGTAGCAGCAATAGCACCAGAATCTGTACCTCTTCTGCTGGTATCTGGGACATCAGGAACAAGTCCTTGCTCCATGCAGCACTTAGTGGATTTTTGTCTTGCTGTTTCTACAGCAGACTGGCTTTTTTAAGCTGGAAGATAGTGGTCAGGAGAGTGTAAAAAGTTGCTGCGCCATGATGCACCTGGTTCTGCTGGTCCTTCACAGTTGGTGGGTGTCATTTCCCTGTTACAGGGCTCAATCAAGGATCAGCTAAAAGCTTACGGTGCCCTTACCGAGAACGTCACACGGAAGTACACCAGGCAGATCCTGCAGGGAGTCTTCTACTTACACAGCAATATGATTGTCCACAGGGACATTAAAGGTGAGTAGATAGTAGAGAGAGGCTTCAACCCAACCTCCCCCCACCCCATTGTAAATTCCTGTGCAAAACATAGTGCCTTTGCCCTTCCTAGTCTCACTGTAGCCACTTCAACTCAGGTTGCTGCTTCATCTCTTGGGGGTTTTGTTTTTGCTTTTCACCCCTAGGTGCCAATATTTTGAGAGATTCTGCTGGAAATGTGAAACTTGGAGATTTTGGGGCCAGCAAACGCATTCAGACCATCTGCATGTCTGGGACTGGGATTAAATCTGTCACGGGAACGCCGTACTGGATGAGCCCAGAGGTTATCAGTGGAGAAGGCTATGGAAGGAAAGCTGATGTGTGGTAAGGAATACAGTAGAAACCGCACCACTGTCACTTAAACAATCCCTTTGGAATGGGAGCAATAGGTACAGCCTAGTATTTGGAAGATGGAGCAGTGCAAAGGATGGAAATGGGAGCTAAATGTTAGGATCAACTGTGCAGATATCCAGAGGGAGCATGTCGTAGCTGCAGGTCCCAAAACAGGAGCACGCAACATCACAACTTGCATTTGAAAGCTTTTATTGTGTCTGAGGGCTATGCGTGGCTTGATCCCATAGTTGCTCTGGAAAGCAGGTTAATAACAAAGTTGACTGAAAGAGCTGTTGAGTTTTGGTGGCCCTGATTTTAGGTCAGCTAAATCCAGCTCAGAGGCTCAGGGACTTCTTGTGCAGCCTCTCAAAAACTGCTGCTGGGTGTCTGCATGTGGCTGAGGCATGAAGACAACCAAAATCATTGGCTGCTTGTGAATGCTTTGATCAGTGGAGATCCACAGGTGTCAGCTGGAGCCTAAGAGGTGGGATAATGCTACTAATCTGCCCAGTAAATGAGGAGGAAGCACTGTGTCTGCAGTGTGCTTTCCCTTTGCTGTTCAAGCAAAAGAGGGTCAACAAAAACTGGTTCCTTCACTGTGGGGAAACCTAGGGAGTCCTTAGCAGGCAGCCCTGCACTATCAGCTCCAGCTGATGGGAAGGTTCAGTTTTTTTAGGAGCAACTACAAAATGGAGGTGGCAGAGAAGGTCCCTCCTGAGACAAGGACTCCTCAGCAAGCACAGGGAAACCTCTCAGGCTCTTTGCTGCTCATCTGATGTGTTCCTTCTCAGATGAACATCAGAGGGGAGGTTGGCTGTAGGTAAACACTTTTCATTCTGGCTCAGCTTTCTGGGGAACTACGTGCTGTTGCTGACACAGTGGTGTCTAAACATGTGCCTGGATTTCCCTCCCAGGCACCCTCTTGCATTCTTTTATGAAACAATATCTGCCAGTTAACACAGGCAAGAAAGCTGCCAGTTTTAGGGCAAGGCTTGCAAGTTCACAGGCACAATCCTAGAGCTGATTAGACTTCAGATGCACAGCCACCCCAGTCCCTTACTCGCTGTCTCACCACTGTGTGCTTGGCATTGTTGCAGGAGTGTGGCCTGCACGGTGGTGGAGATGTTAACGGAGAAGCCACCATGGGCAGAGTTCGAAGCCATGGCAGCGATTTTTAAGATCGCCACCCAGCCGACCAAACCCCAGCTGCCTGATGGCGTCTCGAGCTCCTGCCACAACTTCCTCAAGCAGATCTTCGTGGAGGAGAAGCGGAGGCCAACAGCCGAGGACCTACTGAGACATCCCTTTGTCAGCTGTGGGCTCTGAGCCGCTGGCAGCGGGGATGGGGAAACGCTGGTGGGAGGGCTTGGCCACCAGAACCACAGCCTTTTGGGCTCTGCGGTTCAGACCTCCACCCTGGGCTGTCCTGGTGGTGGCCCCCACAGGTCCCTTGTTGCTTGTCACTGGCTCAGCGCCTGCCACGTTGTTGGATTTCCAAGCTGCGCTTGGGACTGTCAGTGCTGGGACTTCAGGGCAAGGTGCTGGCCAAGGACCAAGTGACCTTCTTGCCACCAGCAATGTTGGGGTCCTCCCCCCTCACCATGTTACTTATCTCTTGGGGCAAGTGCAGTGAATGCGATCTGTCCCCCCTTGGCACAACAGTGATGATGGCAGTGTCCCTGGGAGTGGCGGAGGGATAAGATGCTCTGTGACCATCACCACCTGTCGCAGGGGAACAGACACGGGCTTCAGCCAAGCCGGAGGAGATGATCCTCAGACCACAGAGTTGGGGGGACTCGGGTGTCCCCATTCACGAGGCGACCAAACCTTCCTGGAGGTTGTGGGACCAGCCAGCGTCTCCAGTGGGGTCTTGTTTAATACTGTCCTGTGCCTTAAGCAGTTACAATCAAGGAGTGATGCTCAGCTTGGCACAAAGCACCGAGCTGGGCTCAATGATGCAGTAGCCATGTTGACTTTGCCTTTGTGTGTGCATGTGTGTGAGTGTGTGTGTGACTCTTGGAAGAAGAAGAGGTCATCTTGGGGTGCAGGAGGTCTCTGCGGGGTACACGCATGGATGGATGCCCGGGACTTCTTCAGCGGGCCACGCAGAGCAGTGTTTAAAAGCTGTTGGTGCCTGCAGCATGCTGGGAACCATCAGGGTTGAGGTGGGAGCTGGAGCAGAACTTGGTGAGGGTGGCTCTCTGCTTATGGCTGTAGCCCTTCTAACCTGGGCTGGGGGTGCCAATGCGTTTTGGAAGCGGAGCTGCAGGAGGAGTCCAGTGGGGCTCTGTAAAACCCAAGCAGGTGCTTAAAATTTGGTAGAGAGGACTGGGCTGCTGATGGCTGGGTGCCTTCTCCATGCCTTGTGGGACCAGCCCTGGGTGCGAGGAAGGGAGATGTCACCTCTCTGTGCCCGAGGGAGCAGCTGCAGGACCATGAAGCCTCAGACCAGGAGAGCAGAGCTGCGCTAGTCAGGGACAGCTGGAAGCAGATTTATTCCTACAGTGTATTTGAAGTTGTAGGAGAAAACGGGCCAGTTGGAAGCAGAGTTGGGCTACAGCTTCTTTGACCAGCACTACCTTGCTGGAAAACCTGGACAGGGAGCATGCAGAGTCCCTGGGAGCTAATTAATCAAGGAGATTTTGGTGATGTTGGACAAATTAATTGCACCATCTGACCTCCCCCTTCCCTACTGTGTTAGCTGTTTTCACCCTGCTCAGCAAAGGGTTAAATGAGCAGATACTGTGCAGTTGCCATCTTCAGGCCAGTGTGTCCAACACAGGTTTATTTTAATATTGTTTTTAATTGAAAATGAAAAGCATTGCTTGGACTGCAGGGGAAATGAAGTCAAGTTGTTTGTGTGACTTCACACAGCCTTGAATTCTTCTGCGTGGGAGAGATCAAGACTTTGCACCACTGGTGGGAGAGTTTCCTTGTCTGCAGCTCCAGAAGGAGAAGCAGAAATTAGAGTTATTTCTAATAAATAAAATAAATAGTAAAACCAGTGGCAGTGTTGGGGCAAATTAAACAAGATGGCCAAAAGGATTTTCTGTAGCTGCCTGCAGAGCTTCAAGGGTGGTTACTGCAGGTGTGGGCAGCTCTCCTTGGGGAGCGGGGTGAAGTTTTCCGAGGGGCAATGAAGAATTTTATCCTGTGAATAGGACCAAACCCATCAGTCCGATCAGCACTATGGGATGGATGGAAAAAACACATCAAACACAAAGTGTTGGCTGGAGGGGGTTGTCAGAGGAGGGTAACAAAGTGCTTTCACCAAAGCTAAAGCAAACAGACCCATCTTTAAGCCGTTTTCTCCTCTTTGATTGAATTTGGGTTTGGTTTTTCTCAGTGTGTGTGTGTGTGTGTGTGCGTGTGTGCGTCTGTCTGTGTGTGTGGGACTTGCTCCTCAGGTGCCTTTGCCTCTCTGTTTTTTAAAACCTTTGCTGTGTTCTGATGTACACAATGAAATGATGAAAAGAGAATGTAATATCACGCCATATAAAGTTGGTTTTTGTTGGTTATTTTATGTTGTTTTTCCTGTAGCGGGCCCATTGCCTTCCACTGCATGCTGCATCGTCGTTTATCCATCGAGGAATGATTTTCGGGGGGGGACGGGACTGGAGGTCCCCCAGTCTATTCCTATCCCCTTCCCAGCAGCCAGGGTGGGGGCCCTGGCGTGACTCTCCCTCGGCGGTAGTGGGGCCGGGGAGTGACCGGGCTGGGACAGAGCTGCTGTTCCCCGGCTTTCACTCGAAATAATGAACCTGTGCAGTTCTCAGACCCCACGGCTCTGCGTGTCCCTTTGTCCCGGCATCCTCACTTTCTTCAAATGCTCCAGAAGCACTGGTTTTTAATTTAAAAAAATAGATTTTAATTCGATTTTTAAATTTTTATTTTAAAATTCCCTAAAAGAAAACTTTACTTTATTTCTATCTCTTCTTTATTTTTCTTTTTCTTTATTTATTTACTTGTTCTTTTTCTCGCCCCCCTTCTTCCCCCCCCTTTCCCCGCTTCCCAACCCA